>BPLQ01011129.1:0-209012 GCA_021605075.1 Caerostris darwini | reverse complement strand
TGTTGAGTTTAGGGAATAGCTGCAGCCGCACACGGTGTGAATACGGTGGTTTTGGAACTATATGGGCTTCTTTTTTGGCGAAAAAAGAAATAGAACAGAATCAAAGTAGTGTGAACTGCCACATTCTGTATTTTCGGTACCAATCGAGATTTGACGTTTGAGGCCCAAAATGGAATTGACAAATCCTTTTGAAATTCCAACATCATCCGTAAGGTTCTAATTGTAAATCGTCTGTTTACGCCCAAATATTTAATTTTTTGGACGTGAGCTTCGTCGGTTGAGATTGGTCGACCAAAGGTTCTTCGTCTTCAGTGCTTCCTCTGCCTTCTTTGAACTGTTTACTATTTCTTCTAAACATTTTTTTCCGGTATAGAATGCTCATCGAATGCCTTCTACAACATTCTATACGTTTCCGCAAACAAAATTGAATGCAAGAGTTCTCTGCTCAATTCAGCCATTTCAAAAATCGCCGGGATAAGTTTTAGCGTTTCACAAAGCCAAGCGTAACTTAAACATTAATAAATATTTTGACGGGAATTTCACGTATATCAAGGACAATTCCAACAATCTAAAAAGGAAAAAAAAAACAGTAATTCCATAAGCTCCAAAGCAATTTAAATTCAAAAATTAGTCTTACTTTTCGGATACAGTAGTATCAGTGTTGCTGAAGAAAGATCTATAAGATAACAACAAAAATTATTTTGTCAGTAAAATGGATATTTTCATTAAATAATAATCAGTAAGGAAGTACAATCTGTAGAATGCTTCTTTTTAATCTTTGATTTTGCGGCAGAGAGACTTCGGGCACCCAAACGGAAAATATTGGCGACTATTGTTCAATTTTGGCGATTTTTTAATGATTATTTATTAGTATGACGATAGTAAGTAGCGATGATTATTAGTATAGTAGCGATTTATTAGTATGACGCGCTATAATATCAGAAGATTATCTTTCACAACTTGCATTTTTTAACAATCATGCGAAATATTTTACATAAATTGCAAAATATGTTAAAAAAATATATAATATTGTTCCTTCTCTAAAATTAGTCTTCTGTTTTACAAAAATACATTCTGTTTTTGTCTACATAAATATCAAAATTATAATATTCATATCACTGTTGATATTTAAAATTGCATCTATAAAGTTCAAATTATAATTAGTTTATCAGTTAACTTAATATATATTATCAGTATCAGTGTTGCTGTAGAAATAGCTATAAAATAACAACAAAAATTATTTTGTCAGTAAAATGGGTATTTTTCAAGAAGCAATTATCATTAAGGCACTACAGTCTGTAGAATACTAAGTTAATGATGTCTTGAATAAAAAAAAAAAGTTAAAAAACTGAATAGAAAAAAAAATCTTAATGATGCAAACAAAACTCTTTTTCAGAAAATTCTCAACTATCTCGTATGTTATTGGATTTTAAACATATATATATTTTACTGTATTTACAGATAATCCAAAACCACTTAAGAAATGAAACATAAAAGTGTCCATTTTGCTCCTTTATTAGTAGCGTTAAGTACGTTGATATTAGCGCTAAGTAAAAATAAAATATCCTCTAATAGATTTAATGATTGCCATGGGAAATCGTAAAATTATTTTCCTTTGTTATTTTAGCCAAGTTAATTTACTGTATTGGGCTTTACTTTTTTTTTATTCGATGAATTATATTGTTTACAAAACAATTAATGTTTTCTGGTGCAATAACTGTAGTGAATTAAGGTGTTTTCTATAAAGTTTAAAATAATCTAAATAACTTGTGAGGCATGAAACGTTAAATATGGATCGGTTTTGGTTTAGATAATGACAAAATTTAATATAGAATAATGAATGAGATAAATACAATAAATGTTTTACGATGAATAATGTTAATTTACCCTTTATGAGAAGATAATGCTGCCATAAGCGATGATTTTAAAAATTATAATTATTATCAAAGTTATTAGTCATTATATTATTTGTATACACATCATATTTGTTGTTGTTGTTGTTTCTTATCCCACTTGGCTGGCCAAGCCCACGAGCCCATACGTGCTCATGATTGAAGGGGAAGGAAGCAGCTTCTGTTGTGATGGAGCACCCCGTAGGTAGAAGCCTGACTTTTGCTCCGTGACGCTCTTACAGTCATAGGAGACCGGGACCTACGGCTTAAAGTGGATTCCGAACACTACAAACATCCATGGCACAGCCGGGATTCGAACCCGAAACCTGTGGCACCGAGCGCCAGAGCGCTAGACACTCGGCCATTCAGGTCCCAAATTTGCCAACGGCACGCGGTGTTCCCAGGTGGTCACCCACCCAAGTACTGACCGCGCCCAATGATGCTTGACTTCGGTGATCTAACGAGAACCGGTATATTCAGCATGGTACGGCCGTTGGCACATATCATATTTAAGTACCAAAACCATCAAGTAGTTTAGATAATAGACAGTTATTTTTCATTCTACTGTAAAGATAAATCTGTTATAACCCTTAATAAAGGAAAGTGGATGGTTGAAGCTGTATATATTACGAAAAGCAAAATTACCTCTGCAAAGCAATAATTTTTAAAAACAACATATGACGGTGTAGAAACACATACTTATGAGCAAATTTTATTATTTTTCACATTACGTAATAATCATCTGGTTCTTAATAAAGGTATTTTACTATAATATCATAGTTCACAGGTGTACTGATCCTATGGTATTCTCCAAATTTTTTTTCGTTTCCAATGCAGCTGGAAAATACTTAAACTATCGTTTATGCCATAAACAGGGGCTGCACACCGACATAACCCACTTAGCACTACTTGGGGGCGAATTGGAATTTTTTTAGGATGAACACAATAAATCAGGCATTACCCTTTATATTTACAGGTGGAGACACAGAATTATTCACTGTGTTTAAGTATAAAATAATTATATCATCAACAATTATAATCTGAAATTTAAATTATAGATGTGAGTGTACTCTTATATGGGTTGAGGTCGTAATTCGCATGTATTCTGTCGTGTGTATTCTTATATGAGGTCGTAATTCACATTTTGATGGATTTTAAGGACCTCAGCAAGCGTGAAGGAGTCGCTAGTGGAGTACTACTGTGTGGAGTACTACTGTGTCCAGCTTTCAATTTAAATTTAATGGACATATGGTATTTCAATTTTTTCTTTTTGAGGTTGCTGACACTGGCCTTCATATCCGTGGGAAATTTCACGTCAAAATATTCATTAGTATTTGAGTTACGCTTGGCTTTGTGAGACGCTAAAACTGATTACGGCGGTTTTTGAAATATCTGAATAAATTCATCAAAAAACTTGCGTTAAATTTTGTTTGCAGAAACGCATAGAATGTTGCAAATGGCATTCGGTGAGCATTCCTATACCGGAAAGAAATTTTTACAAGTGTTATAAACAGTTCAATAAGGCAGAGAACGCGATGGAGACGAAGAGCCTTTTGGCCGTCCATCAACTTCAACCGACGAAGCTCACGTCTAAAAAATTAAAGATTTGGTGCTTGTAAACCGTCGATTTACAATTAGAGACCTTGCTGATTTTGGAATTTGAAAATTCCATTTTAAAAGATCTTTTGAGCCTCAAACGCGTCAAATCTTAATTGGTACCGAAAACACTGAATGCGCCAGCTCCCACTGCATTGATTCTTCATGATTGTTTCGCCAAAAATGAAACCCATATCGTTCCACAACCACTTCACCTGATTTAGCATCGTGCTACTTCTGGATATTCCCTAAACTCCATATACCACACCGGGGACACCGTTTTGAGTCGATTGAAGAGACTTTTAAAAAATCGCCGGAATCAGTTTTACGTCTCACAAAACCAAGCGAAACTAAAGAACTAATGGATATCTTGACGTGGCTTTTCACACAGATGTCAAGGGCAGTGCCAACAACCTGAAAAAGAAAAACAAATTGAAATACCATATATCCGGGAAATATAAATTGAAAACTGGTCTTACTTTTTGGACACAGTAGTAGAAAAGAATCACTGCTTTTAAATTTAGGCGACTCGATTGAGATTTAATATTGCGAATACGGAGTCTCGTAAGGGCAGTTTCCATAAGATACAAGAGTAAGGGGTTTTTAATAAGGAGAAATTGATAACCTTTTATAAACTCCTTTTTTGTGGTGCGATGTCATTCTTTTATGCAGATAATCATACCATTATAAAGAACAAAAAGTTAATAAATGGTAAAACTAAACACTGCAGAAAAAGCTTTTCTGACACCAAATTTTAACTATTTAAACTTTAGAAGAATTATAATCATTTCTGGTAAACACATAAAAGGCCTGTCAGTAAGTTCTGTCCTATCCTCAACACTTATCAGAGGACTATTCTTGGTGTACTTCGAGTTTCACCGATCTTTTAACCTTATCTTTCTAACTGATAGTTAATTACATAGCCTAAAGTATTGATTGAGTTGGGGAGAAAATGACAAACTTCCTGTTGTGAGACCCGGGGGGGGAGTTCATATATAACATGCCAATGTGGAACATTTACCACTAAAAGTCTGGAAGATGATATCCTCCATTTATTACACATTAATAAGTTGTTAAGGCTCGTGCTCACCAAGGCTACAAGATGCAAGCGAAAAAACTTGACCAATCACTAGCCTCACCGCAGTCGCCTGAAACCGGTTTGCAGTTCGACGCTTGGAGTTGCCCAACTTTCAACTCGAAGCGGTTTTTCACTATGCGTAATGCTATTTCTGACGTTTCGCTGTGAAGGGGTCGAAAAAATTTTGTCGCTTGCCTCTTGAATCTTCACGTCTCTCGCCTTGGTGGGAACGAGCCTTTAGAACTAAACATGAAAGGATTTTGATGTTCACTAATTTTTTTCCCAAAACATGGTGTACAAATAACAAGTTTACTAGAAGGAATCAAAATAAATGTTATTTGACCTCAAATAATATGCCAAGCACTCAGTAATTAAATTAATGTACGATGTTTTGTTTTATACTATATTTCACGGATAAAAAGGAAACGCCACGCCAACAGTTGCTGTTGTGAAAGTTGTTTGATCAAATACCCTAAAAAGGACAAAAATAAATGATTTATAGTTTTGACATCAAGGACATGTTTTGTTCGTTTGTGTTGGGGGGGGATAAGAATGATTGATTAGGTGAAAAAACAAAAGAGCTCCAACTAGTCAAATAGAACAAGTCTTATCCTGGCAGCTTACATTTGTTTCCGGTGCAAGAATTATCCTCACAGCAGATGATGAATCAACGGGAATTTTTTTTTTAGTTTTCTTTATTTGCGGAATGCTTACAATAAGATATTTTCAGTCTTTTTCCAAATTTGAAGCCTATCATTAGCAATATTACAATTATCAATTAGCCATTATTGATAATTATCAATAATGGCTAATTATTGATAATTATTTTTATTGACTATCAATCTATCAATTAGCCATTATTGCTTCTCCAATATTGTTAACCTATCATTAGCATTATTATTACTTTTGCTATTATTATTAATAATATTAAATAATAATAATAATATTAATAATAATATGGCAAATCACGTCTATTATTAGCTATATTTCAATTCTCAATTATTGTTTTCCCAATATTGCAAGTCTTGTCACTAACAATATTGCAATTCGCAATTTTTGCTTTTCCAATATTGTAAGTCTATCATTGTCATTATTATTATGATTATTATTATTATTAATATTAAATAACAATAATAATAAAAATTTTACAAGTCAAGTCTATCATTAGAAATATTGCAGTTATGAATTATTGATTTTCCAATACTGTAAGTCTATCATTAAGAATATTATTCATCATCAGTGGCGCAACAGCCCTTTGGTGGGCCAAGGCCGTCTGCCTGCTGGCAGATTTCTAGATAGGAGATGTTTTGTTTTTACGGGATAGGGTTGACATTTCTACTCCCAACTGTCCTCTACTCAGACTCCTATGTTACTATCATTGTTACTGTCCTTTCCGCAGCACCTATTAGTGGAATAGTCTTGGTGTGCAAGAGGTCCACCGATGCTCTATCCTCACCTTTCTAACTTATAGGTGATTACAGTACAAAAGTATTGGGTTGAGTTGTAAATAAAATGAAAGACTTCCTATTTTGAGACCCCAGATGTTTAATATACGACATGCAAATGTGGAACATTTACCCCTAAAAGTCTTCTTGGAGGATGATATTCCACTGTTTTTTTTGCCTAAACAATTCCGTATTTAAGGAATTTCTGTGGTGCACACATAACAATTCTAGAAGGGATGAAAATAAATTTTGTTTAACCTCATGTGAGACATGATATCAAAAAAGAACAGAGAATCCAAATACTTATGAGCATAAATGAAACTAATAACAATGCTCAGCTGCAATATGACAGTAATTAAATTGATTTACGACGTTTTGTTTCATATTTCAGGAATACAAATAAAAAGCCTCACCAGCAGTTGCTGTTGTAAAAGTTGTTTGATTAAATACCCTAAAAAAGGACAAAACCCCAATGATTAATAGTTTTGACAGCAAGGACATGTTTTGTTCGTTTGTGTTGGGGGGAGGGGGATAAGGATGATTGATTAGGGAAAAAAAAAAGAGCACCAACCAGTCAAATAGAACAGGTCTTGTCCTGGCAGCTTACATTTGTTTCTGGTGCAAGAATTACCCTCATAGCAGATGATGAATCAAAGGTAATGCTTTTGGTTTTTTTTTTAGTTTTCTTTACTTGCTGAATGTTTGCAGTAAGATATTTTAAATCCTTTTCCAATATTGCAAGTCTATCATTAGCACTATTATAACTATTAATATTTTTATTAAATAATAATATTATTGAAAGTCTTCATTTGCAATTATTGCTTTTCCAATATTGCACATCTATCATTAGCATTATTATTACTATTGCTATTATTAATATTATTATTAGTAAATAATAATAATAACAATAATATTACAAGTCATGTCAATCGTTTTCAATGTTGCAATTATTAATTGGTTGGTTTGTCGATGTACTGTCATCTTGTGCACACTTTAGGCTAATTACATCGAGACCTACGTTTAAAGTGGATTCCGAACCACTCACAAACATCCATGTCAATGTCAGGATTCTAACCTGGGGCCTATTATTATATATTTTGTAAATAAAGAGTCCCGCATGGGCAATTTCTATAGGATACGCAAATAAGGGTCGTTACCCTTAAAATGCCTCGTAGAAGTTGCTGCCCTCTCCTCAACACCTATCAGTGGACAATTCTTGGTGTGCATGTTGTCCACCGATGTTCTATCCACAACTTTCTAACTGATATGTGATTACATAATCCAAAATATGGAGGTTAATATATGCGGAAAATGAAGACTTGTTGTGACACCCGGGGGGTTATATATGACATGCAAATATATACATGCAAATCTTCTAAAATTCTTCCTGGAAGATGATTTCTTCTATTTATCTTCATCTAATTTGTTGTTCGAACCAACATAAAAGGTATTCGATATCCACTGATTTTTTTTACCTAACCATTTCAAAGACGAGGGATTTTCTATGGTGTACAAATAATAATTTTTACTAGTAAGAATCAAAATAAATGTTATTTAACCTCGTAAGATACATGCTATTAAAAGAAAAACAGAGAATCCAAATAGTTATCAACATAAATGAGACCAATAACAATACTCAGACTGTAATATGCCAAACACTCAGTAATTAATTTGGTTGACGATGTTTTGTTTCATACTACATTTCAGGGATAAAAATAAAAAAATCATACCAACAGTTGATGTTGTAAAAGTTGTTTGATTAAATACCCTAAAAAGGACAAAAACCAATGATTAATAGTTTTGACAACAAGGACATGTTTTGTTCGTTTGTGTTAGGGGGGATAGGGATGATTGATTAGGCGGAAAAACAAAAGAGCTCCAACTAGTCAAATAGAAGGAGTCTTATCCTGGCAGCTTACATTTGTTTCCGGTGCAAGACTTATCCTCGCAGCAGATGATGAATCAATGGTAATTTTTTTGTTTTTAGTTTTCCTTACTTGCTAATATGCTTGCAGTAAGATATTTTAAATCCTTTTCCAATATTACAAGTCTATCATTTGCAATATTTTTACTGATGTTCTTATTAAATAATAATAATATTGAAAGTCTTCATTAGCAATTATTGCTTTTCCAATTTTGCAAGTCCATCATTGGCATTATTATTACTATAGCTATTATTAATATTATATAATAATTATATAATATATATAATATTATTACTATTATATAATAATAATATTGTATATAATAATTATGTTTCCTGTGTGCAAGAATTACCCTCACAGCGGATGATGAATCAACGGTAGTTTTTTTTTTCGTTTTCTTTGCTTGCTGAATGCTTGTAGTAAGATGTTTTAAATCTTTTTCCAATGTTGCAAGTCTGTCATTAGCATTATTTTTACTATTACTATAATTTTTATTATTATTATTATTATATTAAATATTAAATAATAATAATAATAATAGTCTATCATTAGCAATAGTGCAACTATCAGCTATTCCTTTTCCAATATTGCAAGCCTATCATCAGCAATGTTGCAATTATCAATAAGCAATTATTGCTTCTCCATTAATGCAAGTACTTTGTTATTATAATTATTATTATTAAACAATAATTATAATACAAGTTTATTATTAACAATATTGCAATTATCTATTATTGCTTTTCCAATATCAATCATTAGCATTATTATTACTGTTATTTTTAAACAATATTATTAATATTGCAATATTGAAATTATCATATCTATCATTGTTAATATTGAAATTATCAATTATCAATTAGTATTTTTCCAATATTACAAGTCTACTATTATTATTATTAGTGTTATTATTATTAAATAGTAATAGTAATAATAATAATATTGAAATTATCAATTATCAACTATTGCTTTTAGAATATTGCAATATGTCATTTAGCATTATTATTACTGATGCTATTATTATATTATTAAATAATAATAATACTGCAAGTCAAGTCTATCTTTAGCAATGTTGCAATTATGACTTATCAGTTATCGCTTCTTCAATATTGCAAGTCTATCATTAGCATTATTTATTATTATCATTACATTGCACTAAGTTGCACCTTATTTTAGTAAGTATGTTTGTAAAAAAGGAAAAAAAAATATTTAGCATAAAATAATTTCTTTAATTCCACTTCACCTTGTTATCATAAAAGTGCGCTTGCAAATAACACGTTGGTAGAAACAAGTTTAGTGGACAGTACGTCATCAGGGTGTGGAGGATTGTTAACGAGAAGGATTTTAGATTTAGTAAACGTGAGATATTACCGCCAAGAGGCATTGTGCCTATTAACCAAACAATTAATATATTTTGGCTTATTGATTTTTTTTATATGCAGCTTAATTTAGAAATGTGGACATAAAAGTACTGTCTTATGAAACATATTTTAATAATACGAACTGTATTTTCTCCCTAATTAATAGGGGTTTCATTTTTTATATCTGTAAATAAAAAGAAAAGTTGAATTTTTCTACAACAATTAAATTTAAATAGTCAGATTTTTTTTTTTAATATTATCCTTCACAATTCTCAAGTTAGGAAAAAAATATAAAGTTTTCCTAGAATTTTCTTACTATACTTTAAAAAAAAACCAGTTCTTAAAAACAGGTTACCTATTTACCCAATGACTAATAACAGTAAACAATTTAAATAATTTGACAACAATAATTAAGAAACCTATGATTATTTATTGTTACGTTTCGAAAAAGTCTAATTTAAATCACAAATTTTTATTTTGGAGTTTTAAAAACTTCACTATTCCTATATTATGAAAAAAAATAATAAACCATTCTTAATACTAATACATTTAAGGATAAAAAATGTTTAAAGTTTCTTTGGTATAGGTAGCTGACATAATATATTCTAATTGTTCTATTTTATATTTCTATGTACTCAGATTAGCAATATGTACATAAGATTAATTCTTTTCTTCCTCAAATTTCATCATTCAAAATGTTAAAGTAAAGAAAATAAATTTTAAAAAGTATACATGAATGTTACATTACAATAAAATTGCTAGCCATTACTTACGTAAACACATAAAATGAAAAATATTAAAGAATAAAATTAATAATTTTTTCTCATTCATTAAATTTAATTTCATTTTACTGAATCAAATATTTATTTAAGCAAAATATTTTTTTTGAATTATGAAACAATTTAAAGCTGGTAAGTTTCTATTTTTTTTATGGCTTGCAGTCAAAAAGAAAAAAATGTATTTGGTTTTTAATTAAAATGAATTAATTAGAACTTTTGCGAATTATATTTTTCTTTATATAAGAAAAAAATAAAAAAAATTCAAGATAACTATAGTTCTCATGAATAAATCACTAGTTAGTATAAAATAATGTTTTAACTAATAAATTCTTAATGTTTATTTATTTATGAATATTAATTAATCAAGATTGCACAATTTTAGTTTAAAATCTCTATTTTGCTATTGGAGTTTAGATTTCAGCAAATTAAAAAAAAATAATTATGTTTTTTATTTTGCATTCTGAAGAAAGTTCATAAAACATAAAAACACACACTTATATATATATAACGGCTCTCGGTACCACAGATATCGGGTTCGAATCCCGGTGGTGCCATGGATGTTTCTAGTGGTTCGGAATCCACTTTAAACCGTAGGTCCCGGTCTAACATGATCGTAGAGCGTTGCGGGGGCATTGTTACTCCGCGTCCGTGGCTTATCTTCCAGTTACACGCGCCCTCTGGGGAGTGCTAAGTGAGTAACGTCGGTGCAGCCCTTATAGCATAAAAATATCACTGTCTAATTACCAGCTGCAGTAGAAAATATATATATATATATATATATATTTATATATATATAAATTCTTCTGTGAATGTGTTTGTCACTGAACTCCTCTTAAATAGATTGACCAATTTTGATGAAATTTTGTTAGTGTGTTGGGCAAAACATGGAGTATGTTTCTATGCCAACCCCTTTGTTGTAAGTCGCCACCAGATGCCGCTGCAGTCTATACTATACTTCTATGCCATTTAACGCATCACTCTGCTAATAATATGTATTCTAGTATGGAAAATAGGTTCGTGCTGTCCAATTTATTGTTACTTGCCACAAGTATTGCCACGAGTCTTGTAGTATTGTATATCGTATTGTATACAAGTATACTTACTTGCCACTTTATTGTTACATACCAGTATGGTGCTGCAGCATGTCATCTTAGAGGCCGTTCAAGCGATATCTATGAAAATGAGTATACACATATATTGGAACATGGAGAATATATTCGCGATATATAATCTTCTACAATGTATTTTTTTGGCAGGACAACCTATGCCGGGTTCTGCTAATTGAATATATCCCAATAATTCTTTGCACTTTAATTTTCAAATAAATAATCTTTTTTTTTTCAAATTTAAGTACTTGTAAAATATATATTAAATATATAGTATACACAAAAATATATTAAATAAAAAAAATAACAATATTTTTTTCAATAATTCTGCAGAAACAAATATTTAAAAAAATTATGCATTCATGAAAATGAAAAAAAAAAAAAAACGAATAAGCGCTCTTTAATAAATATCATGCTTATATATTATGATAAACATTAATCACGATAATAAAAAATCATTTATGCAGAAATATTTCTTTTTTGCATTTTTTATTTGTTAAGGTAATCTTTAAATATATAGAAAAAAATCTTTATTTAAAACTTGCAGTAAATTGCTCAAATACTTTTATATTTATGTACATAATGTCTCAAATATAATTTTTGTGTCTCATTTCATAATTCATTAGTAATTTTAAAATTGAGCAAATACTATTTTACAAAATATGTTCATTTCCTTAAAATATTTTCGTACTTTAATTTCGCAATGAACAGACTAATGTAAGCTAATCCTACAGAGCCAGATCTGAAATAGTAAATTTAATCGTAATATATATAATATATTAATTCATAATAAATTTCCTAACCTTATTTATATATTGCGATAACCCTCAATCACGAAAATAATAAATCATTTAAACAGTAATATTTCTCATTTTATGTATAATTATTAGTCAATAATGGTTAAATAATTGTAAATTAATGGTTAAATACAATTATAGTTACAATGGTTAAATATATTACAATGGTTACAATGGTTAAATACATTTGAATAAAATCTTAATTTAGAACTTTCAGTAAATTGTTCAAATATTTTTATGTATACGTATCTAAATCTAATAAATAATTTTTACGTCTCATTTCATAATCCATTAGTCATTTTAAAATTGAGCAAATAAAATATTTTGCAAAATTTGTTCATTTCCTTAAAATATTTTCTGACAAGGAACAAGCTAATGTATGCTAATCTAACATTGACAGAAACTGTAAAAACACATTTAATCTGTTAGCTCCTTTTCCGTGCCTTATTTTGTTTGCCTTAAAAATCAATCACAGGAAATATTTAGTATTCTATCACATCGCGAGTTTCCATTTAATATGCAAATCAATCTCAAACATTAGAAATTGATTTTTTTTTTGTTCAGATGTGATAAAGCAGTCCAATTTAGAAGAAATATATTTTTCAATTTGGAGACATTCCATTTTGGACATGTTCCAAGTATTTATAAGCACTGTTTCTGTAATCGTGGTGTTTTAAACGAAAGTAACTTTGCCCATTGCATCAAATTTTCCCTTTTTTACATCAAATCTTCAGATCATTATTTTAAAAAAGGAATTGAAATAGTTTTCTTTTCTTGTTTATAATGGGTGTCTTCGAAGTGCTTTGAAATGTAAATGCAATTTGTTGAAAGTAATCTTCAAAGTGACTGACTTCTGTATTTTAGAATAAACAAATTAAAGTGCTTAAAATAAGTATATACTCTGAAGTACTTCAAAATGTCTTAACTGTGAAATAAAATGCGTAAATTTATCTGAAATATAAGTAAGATGAAATTTTTTAATTTTATTTAGTAATAATAAAAATTATCATTATTAACATTTGCTATTGTATCTGAATTTATCTCCATTATATATTCCTCATAATTTCTTTACTTACTGAAACATAATTCCTTAATTCTGAGCTTGATATAGTGTATATGCATTTAAAACTTTAATGTATATATTATTCAATGTTTCGATTTCTATATAGCTATATAATGTATATATAATACTGTGCCCAAAAAGTCAGACCAATTTTTTTTTTCAAAAACTCTTTATTTGCGTTTCCAAATTTATTTAATCGCCTTCAAAGTAATCCCCTCCGAACACAATGCACTTATGCCAACTTTATTTCCAATCTCCAATGCATGCTAAAAAGTCATCGGCAGGGATGTCCTTCAAAGTGAGCGGCGATTCAAGTTGAATCTCTTCAATCGACTCAAAAAGGTGTCCCCGGCGTGGTCTTTTGAGTTTAGGGAAAAGCCAGAAGTGGCACGGTGAACAGAAGTGAACACTGTGGTTGTGAAACGGGTTTGGGTGGGTTTCATTTCTGGCGAAAAAGTCCCGAAGAATCAATGCAGTGTGAGCTGACGCATTCTGTGTTTTCTGCGCGATCCATTAAGGCCATGCTGGTAGCATACCTCTATTCTCGGCTACTAGTGATACGGGGCCGTTGAGATCCAGCTTGGCTTTCCGTATTACCGCCCTGAACCCATCGATTCCATATTTTGCTAACAGTCATTGGATCTCGACCGACGCGAGTAGCAATACTGCGATACGATAAACCGCAATCTCGGTACGCTACAATTAAATAACGTTTAATAACGTTAATAATTACTATAATGTTTATCAAAGTCAGAAACGTGCTGGTACGCATTTGTGCTACTTACACGAGGCATCACAGCAATTTTTCACCGGGCAACAACGTTGAAATGCAATTGTGTATGAGAAACCGGCTGAACAATTTCCTCATTTGAACATATTGTAGGTGTCGGCGCCTGCTTTTTCTGAATGCGCTTTAAAAGAGTGCAATAATTATTAATTAGTGCACTAATTAATAATTATTAATTAGAGTTAGTGCACTTAATTAATTAATTATTAATTAGAGTGCAAGTAATTAATTATTTGCATATCACAGCACCTTCTTCCTGTCGTTTAAATTTCTCGTCTGTAGTACGTCGCCTTCTTGGTGTAGCATTTTTAAGGGCTACTAGCGTATTAAACATTATTTTATATGTAATAAAAAGTTTACCATAAGGATAAAATAGTAAAAATTAATTATAAATAAAATTACCAAATTTACATTAAATTAGCTGTTAATAAAATGACGAAAACATAGCAACACAGGGAAAAATTGTGTACATATACATTGAACATTATATTTAAGAAGTCCTATTATTTGTGCAAAAATGCTTAAATATAAACGCATTCTGAATACATCAAATATTATAAAAAATATAATAACTATTTCAAGTAGTTTAACGTATTTAAAAATTTATAAAACATCTGTAAAATTTATATTTTTGTTTACTCAATTACTTTTGGTTAGACTGTTGCCTTTTTCTTTAAAATATTATAAGCAATGGGTTACATTTTTTATATTATCACTTAATATGCAAAATCCTAATATTATTTCATTTATTTTTGCTGAATAATTAATTAATCAAATCCAAATCCCTAATCTCTGTGTAAGAAAAATAAATTACATAACTTTTAAATGAAATTTACTTAAGATTTATTAAATCTTAAGTATGTAAATCTTTTGATTTAATTATTTAAAAATGTAATTTAATTATGTAAATCTTTTAATTTAATTAGTTAAAAATGTAATTTAATTATGTAAATCATTTAATTTAATTAGTTAAAAATGTAATTTAATTATGTAAATCTTTTAATTTAGTACTTCATTTTAGAAATTGTACAACATTTAAAATGCTACTTCAATAATGGAAGGATTTTTTCAGATACTTTTAAATGAAAGAAAACATTACATACTTCTAGATTGTAGAAACATTGTATATTGTATAGTCAGATCTTATTGTACTTTTGTTAATTAAATACAAATGTTACAAGAGGAGTCTCTTCAGTATACAATGTCGTTATGAAGAGTCATTTGTTATGAAATGTATTATGTTGTCATGAACAACGCCAAGAAATTAGGTCCGGTTTTTATGTGCAAGTATATCTAATTTATGATATTTTTATTATTTTATCCTCATTCTTTAGGCAATGCGTTCCATTAATTTGGAATGTTGCTCTATCCATTGACTTAAACGATACTACTTCTATTATTTAATGTTTTATTAACTCAAAAATGCATTTATTATTATTTTTAATTTTCATGTATGTTTATTTCGAATTACTTTGTAATGTTTTCGTAAAATATAAGCAACACTTTTTTATATATAGTACAGAAAACTATTACTATGCTTTTTATCAACCTGTTTTTTATATTAAAATCTTACATTATTTATAGAAGTATTACAATTTTTATTGTGATAAATTATATTTAGTGTGCAGAATGAGTCTAGTTAAAAACAATTTATGGCGTTTCAGGAAACTATAATTCTGTATAAATATATATATATATGTGTGTGAAATACAAAGTTTTTAAAGCACTTTGAAAAAGGAAACATATAGAGAAGGTGAATCAACTAGTTAAAATAATCAACTAGTCAATCAATCAACTAGTTAATTAAATTCACTATTTCTTTCTTTAACCTTTCACTATTTCTTTTTTTTTTTTTTTTTAACTTTTTATTTCTTTAAGATTTCTTTTCTTGGAATACATTATACGGCTTGGCTGAGCTGCTTACCGGAGTTCTTAAAGTGACAGTACTTAAATTAAAGAATGTTTTTATTAATGTATCAATTATTTTTGTGAGAGATGGCAGTATGAAAGACGTAGACTTAAAATTCTATTCTATGGTAAGTTAAAAGGGAAATATTAAATATAAACGCAACCTAGAATGTGAAATAGCAAGTATGAACAGTATTTTGATGAATACGTTACATATAGACACGGTGAATCAACTTGATAAATTCTCTATTTTTTTAAAACAAATTCAAGAAGTTTGGAAAGCATTTCGATATAGAACATATTATATATTACGCGTTTAATAAATATTACGTTATTTTTTTTTCCTCATGCAATACAGTGACACTTCATCTTTATGCCATAAGCAAGGGCCACACCGCTGTTACACATTAAGCACTACCCAGCGGGCCCATGTAGCTTTAAGATAAGTTATGGAAGAGAGTAACACTACCTTCACAACGATCTACAATTATATTAGACAGGGACCTATGGTTTAAAGTGGATTCCGAGAAGCTACAATCATCCATGGTAACGCCGGGACTCGAATCCGAAACCTGTGGTAACAAGCGCTGGACACTCGAATATCAGGCCCCCTCAGATTTTGATTTTGCTAATTGATAAAACCATTTCAATATAGAATATGTTATAGATCGTGAATATAAGCTAGCTTAAATGCTCTATATTTTTGCAAAGAGGTTCAAAAGTTATTTTTGCAAAATTGGAAGCCATTTGTTTGGTTTGCGACTCAAAGAATATTTTTTGCAAAATTTAGTCTAATAATATGGGAATCTATAGTATAACAAGGATAGTGAATCACTAACAAACATCCATGCCACCACCAGGATTCGAAACTGAAACTGTGGTTGCCAATGATAAATATGAGATACTATTTACAGCTATCGTAACGTTTGCAAATAATAATCTCTCTAATAAATCAAATTACTGAAATCTGAAAACATTTTTTTTTAAATAAGAAAAACAAATAAAGGCTTAATAAACACATTTTAAGTAAAACATTTATAGACAAAACTAGCATCTATCGATCAGTTTACGCAATGAATATTATATGGTTTCCATCTAGGCTATTACGAATTACGAATATAATTATTAAAATAATACCACAAGTTTTAAGATAAATAACTCAAATTAAACGCATGCACACTTCCAAAGAGCGTGAATTTTTACCAAACATCCCTCACAAACGAGCCGTGCCAACACACATCAGGCCTCACATTCCAAAATTCTAACTAGACCTCGGGCCTTTTCATAAATATGCATGTATTTCTGGCCGGAATGAAGTTAAAATATCAATTAAACAAGCACAATCATGGTAGATGCATTAGTGTTACTTTAGGTACCTCAAATTTCTTTTAACTCGCGCGATTATTTAAAGAATTTCTCGCAGCATAAACACACACAGAGGCGGAGAAAGCCACAACCGTAATCTGAACTGAAATTTACTAAGGGGGAGGGGGGCGAAATTCCGGCAGAAGGGGGAGAGGGTCGAGGGGAAGCTCAGATTTCGCATTCTGGTTCCTCCGTGCGTGATAAATGTTTCTAAATTAACTTCGTTACGTATACTAAAGTTGTGCAGCCATTCAAATACATGTAGCCGGTGCAGTCACCATTAAACCGTAATCCATCTCGGATCATGTTATACGGCTTGGCTGAGCTATGTACTGAAACCCTTAAATGGGCGGTTCGTAAATTTAAGAAGGTTTTTATTAAATGCATCAAACATTTTTGAGAGAGATTACAACAAGAAAGATGTAGACTTAAAATTATATTCTATGGAAAGTTAAAAGATATATATTAAATATGAAAGCGCGCTTAAAATTTGAAATAGCAGATTTGCAAAGCATTTTGATAAAGAAGACGTTAAATATCGCGAAAGTAGATCGACTTGTTAAATTCTTTATTTTTAAAAAAAAAAGTTCCAGAAAGTTTGGAAAGAACTTTGAAATGGAGTATGTTATATATCACACATTTGATAGAAAATGCGTTATTTCTTTTCTCATGCAGTTGGCAGTACAGAGACAGTTAATATTGATGCCATAAGCATGGACTGAACCACTTTTACTCATTTAGCACTACCAAGGGCACGTGTAACTTGTAGGTATGCTATGGACGCGAGTAAGACTATCCGCACAACGCTCTACGATCCTATTAGAGCTGACCTACGGTTTAAAGTGGATTCTGAACCACTACAAACATATATGGCACTTCCCGAACTCGAATCCGAAACCTGTGATACCGAGGGCCTGTCACTCGGCCAACAGGCACCTTCAGAATAAGTTACAGATTTTGCTAATTGATAAAACCATTTCAATATAGAATATGACATGGGGTCGTGAAAGAAAATTAGCTTAAATGCTCCTAATTTTTGAAAACAGTTTCAGGAAGGTTTTTCGCAAAATTGAAAAACTTTTATTTGGTTTGTCGCTCAAAAATAATTTTTCGCACAATTTAGGCCAATAATGCGGGGACCTACAGTTGAACGTGGACTGAAAACCAATAACAAACATCATATTCACCGCTATGATTTCAACCTGAATCCTGTGACACCCAATGATGAATAAGCATAACAATTTACAGTTATCGGAGCCTTATGGCAAAGTGATTAGCTCTCTGGTGCTCGCACCACAGGTTTGATTCACGGTGGTCACATGAATGTTTGTAGCAGGTAGGAATACACTTTAAAACGTAGGTCCCGTCGAATACTATCGTACGGTGTTGGGGGAGTAAAGTTACAAACGCCCGTAGCATATCTTCAAACTACGTGCGCACAGTGCGTACTGATAATTGAGTAACAGCGGTGGAACAATTGCTTATGGCATCAATATTAAATGTCTGTGTATTGTCAGATGCATTTGAACAAGCTTTATATTTAACATAACGTTAGAAATCTGTCTAAAAATCAAATTACAAAAATCTGAAAAAAGATTTTCTGTTTGTTTTCAAAAGCAAATGAAGAATTAATGAACCTATCTAATATTAAACATTTATAGATAGATCTTCCATTTATCGTTCAGTTTACGCTATGAATATTGTATGGTTTCCGTCTAGGCTATTACGAGAATTTATATTAAAATAACACCACCAGTTTTAAGATTAATCCCACAAATTAAACGCGTTGAAACTTCCAAAGAGCGTGAATTTTTGCCAAAATGCCTTCACTAACGAGGCGTGCCAACACAAATCAGACCTCTCATTCCCAAATTCTAACCAAACCTGGGGCCTTTTCATAAATATGCATGTATTTCTGCTGGGAATAAAGTTAAAATATCAATTAAACCAGCACACTCATGGTACATGCATCAGCGTTACCTAAAATTAGGTACCTAAAAGGTACCTAATTTTTTGATACCAGACCTACCGTTTAGGTACCTAAAATTACTTTAACTCGCGCGATTATATGAAGAATTTCTCGCAGCATAAACACACACAGAGGCGGAGAAAAGCACAACCGTAACCTAAATTGAAACTTACTGTGTGTGTGTGGGGAAAGGGGGGGGTTGAAATTCAGGCAGAAGTGGGGGTGGGGGTGGAGGGGCAGCTCATATTTAGTATTCTGTTTCCTCCGTGCGTGATAAATGTTTCTAAATTAACTTCGTTACGTATACCAAAGCTGTGGAGGCATTCAAATACATGTAGCCGGTGCAGCCACCATCAAACCGTAATCCATCTTGGATCATGTTATACGGCTTGGCTGATTTGTGCTTATCGGAACCCTTAAACTGGTTATTAAATGCATCAAACATTTTTGAGACAGATTGCAGTATGAAAGGGTATATTCCATGGTATGCTAAAAGGTACACATTAATTATAAAAGCAGTCTAGAATGTGAAATATCTAGTTTAGAAAGCATTGTGATAAAGAATACATTACATATAGGGAAGGTGAATCAACTATTTGAATTCTCTGTTTTCTTTTATAATAGATAATCTATCTTGGATCATATTATATGGCTTGGTTGAGCTGTGTGTACCGGAACCCTTAAATAGGCGGTACATAAATTTAAGAAGGTTTTTATTGAATGCATCAATCATTTTCGAGATAGATAGCAGTATGAAGGACTTATGCTTAAACTCTATTCTATCGCAAGCTAAAAGATACACAATAATTATAATAGTGACTTATGTGAAATAGCAAGTTTGAAAAGCATATTGATGAAGGATATTCTACATAACGCAAAAGGGCTTCAACTCGTTAAATGTTCTGTTTTTTTTTTAAAACACAAGTTCATGAAAGTTTTTAAGACATTTTGATATGCAGTTGGCAATACAAAAACAGTATTCGTTAGGGCATAAGCAAGGGTTGCACCGCTGTTACCCATTTTGCCCTACCCGGGGGGGACATGCATCTTGTAGATATTCTATGGACAAGAGTAACACTACCAGCACAACACTTTACGGTCAAATTAGACCTTGAATTACGGTTAAAAGCGTATTCCAAACTGCTACAAATATCCATAACACCGCTGGGACTCGAATACTAATCATGTGTTATCGAGCTCCATAGCGCTTGCCACTCGGCAATCAGGCCAAATTAGAATACGTTACAGAATTTGCTAATTGATAAAACCATTTCAATATAGAATATGTTATTGATCTCGAAGCTAAATCAGCTTAAATACTCTATATTTCTGAAACGACATTCAAAAAGTTTTGTTGCGAAATTGGAAAAGGATGGATTGGATATCCATGCAAAATTTTTTTTCCCACAACTTAGGCTAATAATATGGAGAGCTACAGTTTAACGGGGATTATTATCAACAGAGAAATATCCATACACCAGCCAGCATTCGAACCGTAAGCATATAGTGTCCAATGATGAATATAATTTACGATTTACATTTATCAATAAGTTTGCATATTAAATTCTGTCTAATAAATCAAATTACTCAAATCTGAAAAGATTTCCTTTTTGTTTGTTTCTAAATAAGAATTTGAAATTTCAGAAGAAAATGAAGGCAAATGTACCATTTCAAATTAAAGATTTATAAATAGAACTTTGCTTTTATTGTTCAGTTTACCCAATGAATATTGCATGGTTTCGGTCTAGGCTATTACGAGAATTAATATTAAAATAACACTACCAGTTTTAAGATTAATCCCACAAACTAAACGCATGCAAACTTCCAAAGAGCGTGAACTTTTTGCCAAACTGCCTTCACAAACGAGGCCTGCTAACACAAATCAGGCCTCACATTCCAAAATTCTAATGAAGCCTCGGGCCTTTTCATAAATATGCATGTATTTCAGGCGGGAACAAAGTTAAAATATCAATTAAACAAGCACACTAATGGTAGATACATTTGTGTTACTTTAGGTACCTCAAATTACTTTTAACTTGCGCGATTATTTGAAGAATTTCTCACAGCATAAACACACACAGAGGCGGAGAAAACCCAACCGTAACTGCCACTGACACTTACTGAGGGGAGGGGGTGAAATTGAAGCAGAAAGGGGGGGGTTGGTCGAGGGGCATTCTGGTTCCTCCGTGCGTGATAAATGTTTCTAAATTAACTTCGTTACGTATACTGAAGTTTTACAGGCATTCAAATGCATGTATCCGGTGCAGCCACC
Source organism: Caerostris darwini (assembly GCA_021605075.1). Taxonomy (NCBI): domain Eukaryota; kingdom Metazoa; phylum Arthropoda; class Arachnida; order Araneae; family Araneidae; genus Caerostris; species Caerostris darwini. The sequence continues at coordinate 187,672 of BPLQ01011129.1, read as the reverse complement.
ATTAAACCGTGATGCATCTCGGATCATGTTATACGACTTGGCTGAGCTATGTGTACCATAATCCTTAAATGGGTGGTATGATAACTTAAGAAGGTTTTTATTGAATGCATGAAACATTTTGGTGAGAGATAGAAGCATGAAAGAAGTAGACTTAAATTCCATTATATGATAAGTTAATTATAAAAGAATATGAAATAGCAAATTTGAAAATCATTTTGTAAATAATGCGTTACATAAAAAAAATTTCAACAATAAATTTCTACGTTCAATATACTAGTTGCACGAGCTCAAGTAATTAAACATAAGACCAATGAGTAAAAAGATTTTGCAATTTAGCTTTAACGTCGCTTTAAACTGCACATAATATATCTCTTTCTTTTTTCTGTGGGATTCTCCACGATTCGGAATTCTCTACTTCCATCAGTTGTCTTACATTTGAGAATATTTAAACGACACAATAAACCTGGCATGCAATTTTCTCGACAATATATTTATATTAATGATATCGTTAAATCTGCTAATTTAAAATATGATTTGACTAACTAATTAAAAGGTAACCTAATGAAGAATAAAATTTGAAATTTAAATTTAACATTAATCGTATACAAGTCTCTCTCTCCTTTTTTATTTTGTACATTGGAAGTTAATTTTTTAAATTTTTAGTACACATTTTAGTTTTCATTTTTTTTACATTTATAAAGAAAATTATCAAAATGTAGAAATTTTTCTCACCAATGCAAGTATATTAATTTTCCACGTTAATTCTGCTAGTACAATATAAAAACATCATAAACAATATAATTATATTAATTACTCCCGTTAAAATTGGTAGTTGGCCGCACATGCGCAATAACAAATATAATTTGCAATTTACAGTAGCCATGAGGTTTGCATATGATAATCACTCTACTCTAACCCGAAAATATTTATTTATTGTTTTGTTTTGTGTTTTTAAGATACGATCATGAATTTTCAGAAGCAAATGAAGGATTAATGAACCGATTTAAAGTTACACATTTATAGACAGAACTTGCATTTATTGATCAGTTTACGCAATGAATATTGTATGCTTTCCGTCTAGGCTATTACGAGAATTAATATTAAAATAATAAAACTAGTTTTAACATTAATCCCAAAATTAAACGCATGCAAACTTCCAAAGAGCATGAATATTTACCAAACATCCTTCACTAACGAGCCATGCCAACACAAATCAAGCTTCGCACTCCAAAATTCTAAACCAGACCCCGGGCCTTTTCATAAATATGCATGTATTTCTGGCGGAATAAAGTTAAAATATCAATTAAACAAGCACACTAATGGTACATACGTTAGTGTTACTTTAGGTAACTCAAATTACTTTTAACTCGCTGAATTATTTAAAGAATTTCTCGCAGTATAAACACATACAGAGGCGGAGAAAACCACAACCGTAACCTGAACTGAAACTTACTGGGGGGAGTGGTTAAGGGGCAGCTCAGTTTTCGGATTCTGGTTCTTCCGTGCGTGATAAATGTTTCTAAATTAACTTCGTTATGTATATTAGAGTTTTGAATGCATTCAAATACATGAGGCCGGTGCAGCCACCATTAAACCATAATCCATCTTCGATCCTATTATACGACTTGCCTGAGCTGCCTACCGGAACCCTTAAATGAGTGGTTCGTAAATTTAAGAAGGTTTTTAAATGCATCAAACATATTGGAGATAGATTTCAGTATGAAAGACGTAGATTTAAATTCTATTCTATGGTAGGTTAAAAGGTACATATTAATTATAAAAGCAGTTTATAATGTGAAATAGCATGTTTCGAAAGCATTTTGAAAAAGATTACGTTACATATCCCGAAAGTGAGTGAAACAAATTCAAGAAAGTTTGAAAAGTATTTTGATATTTAACATGCTATATATCACGCATTTGATAGAGAATATTTTATTTTTTTCCTCATCCATTGGCAAAACAGATACAGTTAATCTTTATGACATAAGCTAGGGTTGCACCGCTGTTATTTATTTAGCACTATACAAGGGGCACGTGTAGTTTGAATATAGTCTATTGACGCTGCACAATGCACCACCCGCACAACGCTACGATCATATTAGACTGGGACCTATGTGTTAAAGTGAAATCCGAACCATGACAGTCATGCATGGTATCGTCGAGACTCGAATCCGCAACTTGTGGTACGAAACAACAGAGCGCTTTCCACTTGACCATCAGGCCCCCTTAGAATATATTTTGTTAATAGATAAAATTATTTCAATATAGAATATGCTAATAATCCTGAAGGTAAATCAGCCTTAAATAGTCTATATTTTTGAAACGAGGTTCAAAAACGTTTGTTGCAAAATTGGAAGCCACTCACATTTTTTGCACAATTTAGGCTAATAATACGGGGACCTACATGTTAACGTAGATTACGAACCACTAACCAAGATCCTGATCACCGCCAAGTTTCACACCTGTGGCCTGTGGCAACCAGTGATAAGCATGATTTAAAATTTATAGTAATCATAACGTTTGCTTATGATAATCTCCCAAATAAATCGAATTACTGAAATCTGAAAAGTTTTTTTTTTTCTTTTAAATAAGAATATAAATTTTCAGAAGCAAGTGAAGGCTTAAAAAAGGGCCATTTTAAAATTAATCATTTATAGAAAGTACTTTGCATTTATTGATCAGTTTACGACATAAATATGGTATGGTTTCCGTCTAGGCTATTAGGGGAATTAATATTAAAATAATACCACAATTTTGAAAATTAATCCCGCAAATTAAAAGCATGCAAACTTCCGAAGGGCGTGAATTTTTGTCAAACTGAATTCACAAATGAGGCGTGCCAACACACATCAGGCCTCTCATTTCTAAAATTCCAACCATACATCGGGCCCTTTCATAAATATGCATGTATTTCTGGCGGGAATAAAGTTAAAATATCAATTAAACGAGCGCACTAATGGTCCCTCAACTTACTTTTAACTCGCGCGATTATTTGAAGAATTTCTCGCAGCATAAGAACACACAGAGGAGGCGAAAACCACAACCATAACTGAACTGAAACTTACTGGGGGGTTAAATTTTGGTAGGGGCGCAGCTCAGATTTCGCCTTCTGGTTCCTCCGTGCGTGATAAATGTTTCTAAATTAACTTGATTACGTATTGTGAAGTTTTGCAGGCATTCAAATACATGCAGCCGGTGCAGCCACCATTAAACCGTGATCCATCTGGGATCATGTTATACGACTTGGCTGAACTGTGTGTACCGGAACCCTTTAAATGGGTGGTAGGTAATTTTAAGAAGGTTTTTATTAAATGTACCTAACATTTTTGAGAGAGACTGTGGTATGAAAGACGTAGACTTAAATCTTTTCTATGGTAAGTTAAAAGGTATACATTGTTTATAAAATCTGCTAGACTGCAAAATAGCATATTTGGGAAGCATTTCGATAAAGAATAAGTTACAAATAGAGTATGTGAATCAGTTAATTTTTCTATTTTTTAAAAAATAAATTCAAGAAAGTTTGGAGAGAATTTTGATACAGAACAATTTATATATGACGCATTTAGTAAAGAATGCGTTATTTTTTCCCTCATGCTGTTGACAATACAGAGACAATCAAGGTTTATGACATAAGCATGGACTGTACGGCTATTACTCATTTAGCACTATCCAGTTGGCACGTGTAGCTTGAAGATATGCTATGGACATGAGCAACACTACCCGCACAATGATCTACAGTTATAGTAGACACGGACCACTACAAACATCCATGGACTCGAACCAAACCTGTGTTACTAAGTGCGAGAGCGTTTGCCGCTGCCATCAGGCCCCCTCAGAATACGTTGTAGGTTTCGCTAACTGATAAAACAGTTTCAATACATATTAAGAAATTGATCAAGAAGGTAAATCACCTTAAATAGTTTATATTTTCAAAACGAGGTTCAAAACATTTATCGGAAAACTTTAAAATTATTTTGTTTGGTACGCCGCTGAAAGATAATTTTTTTGCACAATTTAAGCAAATAATACAAGAATCTACAGTTTATCGTTGTGCCCGAACTACTCGCAAAGCTCCACGTCGCGGACAGGATTCGAAACTGAAGCTTATGGTGTCCAACGATGAATATGTTCACAATTTACAGTTATCATAATGTTTACATATAATGATTTCTCTAATAAATCAAATTGCTCAAATCTGAAAAGATTACTTTTTTTGTTTCTAAATAAGAATTTGAAGTTTTAGAAGCAAATGAAGGCTTAATGAACCCATTTAAGTTTAAACATTTTTAGATAGAATTTGCATTTATTGATCAGTTTATGCAATGAATATTGTATGGTTTCCGTCTAGTTTATTACGAGAATAAATATTAAAATAATACCACCAGTTTTAAAATTAATCCGACAAATTAAACGCATGCAAACTTCCAAAGAGCGTGAATTTTTGCCACACTGCCTTCACAAACGAGGCGTACCAACACCTATCAGGCGTCTCATTCCAAAATTCTAAACAGACCTAGGGCCTTTTCATGAATATGTATGTATTTCTGGTGGGAATGAAGTTAAAATATCAATTAAACAAGCACATAAATAGTAGATGCATTAGTGTTACGTTAGGTACCTCAAATTACTTTTAACTCGCGCAATTATTTGCAGAATTTCTCGCAGCATAAACACACACAGAGGCGGAGAAAACCCCAACCATAACCCCAACTAAAACTTACTGGGGTGGGGGATGAAATTCAGGCAGAGGGGGCGGGGTAGTAGGGGGCAGCTCAAATTTCGCATTCTGGTTGCTCCGTGCGTGATAAATGTTTCCAAATTAACTTCGTTACGTATACTAAAGTTGTGCAGGCATTCAAATACATGCAGCCGGCGCAGTCACCATTAAACCGTAATCCATCTTGGATCATGTTATACGGCTTGGCTGAGCTATTATGTACCGGAACCCTTAAATGGGGGTTCGTAAATTTAAGAAGGTTTTTTTTTAAATGCATCATACATTTTTGAGAGAGATTACAGCATGAAAATACGTAGACTTAAAATTCGATTATATGGCAATTTAAAAGGTACATGTTAATTATAAAACCGACCTAAATGTGAAACAGCATGTTTGGAAAGTATTTTTGTATAAATATTGTTATATATCGCATATTTGATTGAGAAAACAACATAAATTTTGCTTTTGATACAACCATTGCACTATAGGACATTTTATACCTTGCGCATGTATATCACCTGGTTAATTTGTCTACAAATTTGAAACCAGGTTCAAACATTTTTGTTGCAAAATCGGAAGTCATTTTTTTTTATTTGTTGGATAGATAGGATATTGTTGGTAGAATTTAAGCTATTTAGACGGGGACCTAAATTTTAACGTTTATTCCAAAACACGAGCAAACTTGCATTTCATCTCCAAGATCCGAACCAGAAGTCTAAGGTTCCCAATAATGAATATGATTTATAATTTCCTGTTCATAATGTTTTTCTACAAAAATATCTCTAATAAAGGAAATTACTCAAATCTGAAAATTTTGTTTGTGTTTCTAAATAAGAACTTGAAATTTCAAAAGCTCCTCAGTATACGTTATAGAATTTGCTAATTGATAAAAAAAATTTCAATATAAAGTATGTTATTTCTCCTGAAGGTAAATCGGCTTAAGTACTCCAAATTTTTGAAATGAAAAGTTTGTTGAAAAATTGGAAGCATTCGCTTCTTTTTTAGCACAAAGTAATACGGTAATACGGGCACCAACAGTTTAATGTGGATTGCGTACCACTAACAGCCAACCATTAAATAACCAGGATTCGAACTTGAAGGTGTTGTTTCATATGAGGAATATGAATTACAATCTACAGTTATCATAACATTTGCATATAATATTTACTCTAATAAATCAAATTACTCAGATCTGAAAAGTATTCTTTTTTTTTTCTCTTCTAAATAAGCATTAAAATTTTCAGAAGCAAATGAAGACTTAATGAACCCATTTTAAGGTAAAAATTTATAGACAGAACTAGAATTTATCGATCAATTTGCGCAATGAATATTGTATAGTTATTGTCTAGGCTATTACGAGAATTAATATTAAAATAATACCACCAGTTTTAAGATTAATCCCGGGACAATTTACAGTTATCAGAATGTATGCACATGATAATCTCACAAATAGTGCAAACTACTAAAATCCGAAAAGATTTCTTTCCTTTTTTGTTTTTTAAGATAAGAATTGGATTTTCAAAAGCAAATGTACCCTTAACGAACCCATTTAAAGTTAAATATTTATAAGCAGAACATACATTTATCGATCCGTTTACGCAATGGATATTGTAAGGTTTCCGTCTAGGTTATTACGAGAATTAATATTAAAATAATACTACCAGGTTTAAGATTAATCCCGCAAATTAAACGCATGCAGACTTCCAAAGAGAGTGAATTTTTGCCAAACTGCCTTCACAAACGAACCGTGTCAACACAAATCAGGCCTCTCATTCATAAAATTCCAACCAGACCTGGGGCCTTTTCATAAATATGCATGTATTTCTGGCGGGTATAAAGTTAAAATATCAATTAAACAATCACAAGAATTGTAGATGCATTAGTGTTACTTCAGGTACTACAAATTACTTTTAACTCGCGCGATTATTTGAAGAATTTCTCGCAGCATAAACAAACAGAGGGCGGAGAAAACGACAACCATAACCCAAACTGAAATTTACTGCGGGGGAGGGTGAAATTCAGGCAGGGAGTGGTCGAGGGACAGCTCAGATTTCGCATTCTGGTTCCTCCGTGCGTGATAAATGTTTCTGAATTATTTTCGTTACGTATACTGAAGTTTTGCAGGCATTCAAATGCGTGTAGCCGGTGCAGTCACCATTAAACCGTGATCCATCTTGGATCATATTACACTGAAGAGACAAAAGTCATGGGATACCTCTTAATATCGTGTCGGTCCTCCTTTCGTCCAGTGAAGTGCAGCAACTCGACGTGGCATGGACTCAACAAGTCGTTGGAAGTCTTGTGCAGGAAAATTGAGCCATGCTGTCTCGATAGACGTCCATAATTGTGAAAGCGTTGATGGTGCAGGATTTTGGGCACGAACAGACCTCTCGATGATGTCCCATAAATGCTCGATGGGATTCATGTCAGGCGATCTAGGTGGGCAGATCATTCGTTGGAATTGTCCAGAATGTTCTTCAAACCAATCGCGAACAGTTGTGGCCCGGTGACATGGCGCATTGTCATCCATAAAACTTCCATCGTTGTTTGGGTACATGAAGTCCATGAATGGCTGAAAGTGATCTCCAAGTAGCTGAACATAAGCATTTCCAGTCAATGTTCGGTCCAGTCGCACCAGAGGACCAAGTCCATGTCATGAAAAAACAGCCCACACCATTACGGAACCACCACCAGCTTGAACAGTGCCTTACTGACAGTTTGGGTCCATGGCTTCGTGGGGTCTGCGCCACACTCGAACCCTACCATCAGCTCTTACCAACTGAAATCGTGACTCATCGGACCAGGCCACGGTTTTCCATTCATCTAGGGACCAACCGATATGCTCACGTGCCCACGAGAGTCGCTGCAAGCAATGTCGTTCTGTCAGTAAAGGCACTCGAGTCGGTCTTCTGCTGGAATAGCCCAAGAAAGCCAAATTTCTCCGCACAGTTCTAACAGACGAGTCTCTTGTACGTCCCACATTGATTTCTGCGGTTATTTGACGCAGTGTTGCTTGTCTTTTAGAATTTACGACTCTTTGCAGACGTCGCCGGTCTCGGTCGTTAAGTGCAGGTGGTCGACCACTGCGCTGTCCATGGTGGAATGTTATGCCTGAAATTTCATACTCTCGGCACACTCTTGACACAGTGAATCTGGGAATGTTGAATTCCCTAACGATTTCCGAAATGGCATGACCCATGCGTCTAGCTCCAACTAACATTCCGCGTTCAAAGTCTGATAATTCCCGCCGTGCGGTCATCATCACGTCAAAACCTCTTCACATGAATAACTTGAACAGAAATGAAAGCTCTGCGAAAGCACTGCGCATTTATACCTGTTCTACGCGATGCTACTGCCATCTGAAAATTTGCATATTGCTATCCCATGACTTTTGTCACTTCAGTGTATATGCCTTGGCAGCGCTATGTGTACTGGAATCCTTAAATGGGCGGTTCGTAAATTTAAGAAGGTTTTTATTAAATGCATCAAACAATTTTGAGAGAGATTGCAATATGAACGATGTAGACTTAAATTTCTGTTCCATGATAAGTTAATTATAATATTAAGTAAGTTAGTTGTATATTAGTTAACTATAAATGCTACCTAGAATGTGACATAGCAAATTTAAAAAGCATTTTGATAATGAATAAGTTACATATACAGAAGTTACTGAATAAGTTACATACTATTTTTTTTAAACCAAGTAATTCATTTTGGATAATATTATACGGCTTGGCAGAGCTTTTTGTGCCGGAACCCTTAAATAGTTGGTTCGTAAATTTAACAAGGTGCCAAATATTAACTCTATACGTTATGCTTTAAAACATTGATTATACAGTCGTAAAATACACGAATTAGTATCGCAGAAAAAACTAAATAAATAATATATTAAACTCATGATATACTTATTAAAATTCTTTTATCATAAATACTCACTATAATAGATGAAAAATATCACATAGATCTTGGAAAGCATTTAAGTAATTGGAAATTACACAAAATTGGTAATAATATTACGGAGCTTAAACTAGTATATTTATTTATAAAAGAAATGGTGACATTTCACGTAAAATGCTTTATATGCTATCTCTATTTTAAAAATAAAGCTTTTTTTACATTTTTAATTGCAAATTTGTTTCCAATATTTATCAATTGCCAAAATAAAGTAATATTAAAAATTGATGAATAATAATTTTTTTTTTAAAAATACATAAAATATTAACTTAATAAATTAAAATGATAATTTCATTTCTTACTTTAATTTCGTTATTATTAAGGCATCTCTTTAATATGAGTTTATTTTAACGAGATTCTTTAAGATATATTTTTAGAAGGTATAAAATATATTCATTGAAACAAAAGTGATAAATTGTTTAAATTTCATAAAATTTGTATTTAAATTTAGTATTGGAATTTTAATTATATAGTGATCTAAAAAATCGCTCTCGAAATCCTGTAGGAAAACAATTTAATTCTTTGGTAAATATAAATATATGTATATTCTATTGAATATAACATTTATTAACTCTATATGTTGTCTTTTAAAACATTGATTATACAGTCGTAGAATTTACGCATTAGTATCACAGGAAAAAAGTTTAAAAAAAAAAGAAAATGATAAACGCATGTTATATTATGATATTAAATGTATGCGAGCATGATATGAAACACATGATATTCTTATGATATTAAAGACATGATATACGATATTAAACGAATGTCTGCATAATATTAAACACATGATATTCATATGATATTAAACGCATGATATTAAGCACATGATATTCTAATGATATTAAACACATGCATGTATCATATTAAACATATGATATTCTTATGATATTAAAAGAATATATGCATGATATTAATCGCATGCATGCATCATATTAAATGCATAATATTCATATTATAACTGTTGTTTAATTATAAATATTTATTGGGTCCATCCCAGATGAATAAAATTAAAACGAATAATTAAATATCAATTTATTAAACAGTCATAATTGTTTTTATCCTTAAATATACTATTGTCGTAGTTATTTAATTCATTATTAGTATTCTTATTATAATGTTTATTTCATTTATTGCATCATTTCATATATCAAATGTAACACTATCTTTGAGATTTAAATTTAATGCTCCCATTTATCTAACATACAGAATGAACTGTAGTAATACATTACTCGATATTTATATCCAAGATCCTCTTGATTGCAAAACGTAGTAAAAGTATTTTTACCTTCATAAACGTCGTGATTCAATTCAAACGATTTTTGAACGCACCAAAGACCTTTTCACCAGAGCATTCAACCCTCCTGCCCTATAACAAGTTTAGCCGGCACTGAGTGCTGTATAATGTCTCGCCGTGTCTTCCAAACTTTACAGATAAAATAGCGTTCATTAGCGTTTCTCCTAAGCGGGAATGAGAATGTATGGGGCTTCTCTTCAGACACCGCGTATTATCACCTCACTGTTGCATGCGTCCACAACTTCGGGGGATCATTTCAGCCATGAATAACGACAAAGATAGCCTGTTGAGTTTCTGGAAAGGTTTTTTCTTTTTTTTTTGTTCAGTTGGAACTTTCTGATGTTTAATAACTATCATTTTGAGAGAAGGAGAGAGATGATGTATATTCACAGTACAAAATGGATTTACAATGGTATTTAAATGAACTTCTACACTTCACGAGAAGGATAGCAAGATAGAATAGGTTTGGTTTGGTTTGTAGCTCTACGGTCATCTTGTGCACATTTTTAGGCTAAACAGACCGGGATCTACAGCTTAAAGTGGATTTTGAACCACTACAAACATCCATGGCACCTCCGGGACTCGAACCCGAAACCTGTGGTACCGTGCGCCAGACCGCTAGCCTCTCGGCCATGGATAGAATAGGATATTAAAAAGATTACATATTATTATGATATTAATGTATACATACCTGATATTAAACACATGATATTCGTATGATATTAAATGCATGCATGCATTCATGTTACTAAACACATTATATTCTTATGATATTAAACTCATCAATACAAGATATTAAACACATGATTTTCTTTAATATTGAACACAAGTACAGATGATATTAAATACATGATATTCTTGCATTTAACGCATGAATGCATCATATTAATCGCATGATAATATTATGATATTAAACGCATGCCTGCATGATATTGTATATGATAATCTTATGATACTACAAACATGCATGCATGATATTAAACACATGATATTTAATATAAAAATAAAATGAATAATTAAATATTAATATATTGAATAATCATAATTGCTTTGTATTAAAAGAATATATTATTGTATTTTTTGTTATTAATTATATATTATTTTTTTTTTAATTTTATCTATTACGTCGCTTCATATACCAAAAGTGATACACCAATTGTGAGATTTAAATTTAAGCATTTATCCAAAATTCTCAATAAAATCCATCATTGAAGAAATCTATTATTTGAGATTTATGTCCAATATCCTCTTAATTACAAAACGTATTAAAAGCATTTTTACCTTCATAAGCGTCGTGATTCAATTTAAGCGATCTTTAAACGCACACAAGCATTCAACCCTCCTGGCCTATAAAAAGTTTAGCCGGCACTAAGCGCTGTAGAATGTCACGCCGTGTCTTCCAAACTTTGCGGATAAAAAAACGTTTATTAGCGTTTCGCAGAGGCGGGAATGAGAATAGATGGCTCTTCTTTTCAGACACCACGTACTATCACCTCACTGTTGCATGCGTTCACAACTCTGGGGGTCATTTCAGCCATGAATAACGACAAAGATGTCCTGTTCAGTTTCTGGAGCATTTATTTATTTATTTTTTTTGTTCAGTTGGAAGTTTCTGATGTTTAATAACTGTCATTTTGCAAGCTTGAAAGAGAAAGAGAGAGATGATGTATATTCACAACGCAAAATGCATTTGCAATGGCATTTACATAAGCGTCTACGCTGCAAGAGATGGATAGCGAGATAGAATAGAAGATTAAGGAGATTGTGGGTCTCTTTCTAAATAAAATATTGAAATTGAAGCTAATGAGGATTAGTTTTAAATATTAATGTGTTAAATAAAGTTTGAGTTTTGAAAAAATTGTAAGTAATAAGGTAAGTTCTGTTATTTTTGCATATTTAAATAAAACTGCAAACATTGCCAAAAAAATGAAGGATGTACCGCGCTCTAGTCTATATATCTCTCAATGTATGAAATTAACTCTATTGTATTATTTTTCCCACGGAAAGTGTTCTTTTCCAAAAGAGATTCCGTTTCCAGGAGAAAAGAATTTATATTCTTTAAAAGTACATAATAACCAATTATCACTCAAATTTTACAGCACGTAAGCAGTGCTGTGGATACTTAAATTACATGCAAATAGTGTTTAATAATAATGAGAACAACCTGCTACTCAAATATCATAGCAGATAATCAGTGTCATGTATAATGAGATCTTTCGAAATCAGCCAGCGTCTTTTTGACCATCCCTGGTCGAAAAAATAACAGATGTAATATAGACTACACCATAGGTTGTGGTTATCTTATAATATTACATGCATGATATTCTCATGATAATAAACGCATGCATTCATGATAATAACCCCATGATATTCTTATTATAACCCTTAATCCAATACATATATCAACTCAAGAAATTCATTATGCAAGATTTATGTCCAAAAACCTCTTAATTACAAAACGTATTAAAATAATTTTGACCTTCATAAACGTCGTGATTGAAATTGCGCGATTTTTAAACGCACCGAAGATAATCAAAGCATTCAACCCTCCTGGCCTATAACAAGTTTAGCCGGCACTAAGTGCTGCATAATGTTTCGCCGTGTCTTCCAAACTTTGCAGATAAAATAGCGTTCATTAGCGTTTCGCTGAGGCGGGAATGAGAATGTATGGGTCTTCTTTTCAGATACCGCGTATTATCACCTCACTGTTGAATGCGCTCACAACTCCGGGGGTCATTTCAGCCGTGAATAACGACTAAGGCGGCCTGTTGAGATTCTGGAACTTTTTTTTTTGTCTTCTTTTTTGTTCAGTTGGAACTTTCTGATGTTTAATAACTATCATTTTGAGAGAAGGAGAAGAGAGAGAGAGATGATGTATATTCACAGTACACAATGGATCTGCAATGGCATTTAAATGTACTTCCACACTGCAAGAGAGGGATAGCGAGATAGAATGAGAGATTTAGAAGATTGTTTGTTTCTTTCTGCAGGACTGTAGTAACATTGAGGCTAATGATGATTATGCTATCTTAATAATTAAATATAGTTTATTTCTATTAAATAATTGATGATATTTAACAAAAAATTTAATATAATAACGTAGTTTATATCATCTTTCCCTATTGAAATAAAACTGCAAACGTATCTACAGAAAAAGGATGCAGCATTGTATTCTAGTCAATTACGTTGTCTTAAAATATGAACTGAACACTGTTGCAGTATTTTTCCCACGGCAAGTGTTGTAGCATTCTGTTGCCAGGAAAGAGGAATGTATATTCTCTTTATCAAGTACATGATAATAAGCTATCAGTCAAATTTTACAGCAAATAAGCAGTGTTGTGGGAAGTTAATTAGTGTTTTGCACTAATGAGAACAGCCTGTTACTGAAATCTGATAAAAGATATTTAGTGCCATGGATAATGAGACGTTTTGAAATTAGTGAGTGTCGCTACGACCTCCACAGGTCGAAACAATAACACAGGGGATTTGGAATACATCATGGGTTGTGGCATCGGGATTGGTGATAGACCATAGGCTGATAAAGTGTCTACTCTAGAATATTAGTTTGATAATAAACGCATGTATGCATGTTATTAAGTCCATGTATGCATGATATTAACACATGATAGTTTTCTGATATAAACACATGATATGTTATGATATTAAGCACGTGATATTCTCATATTAAACACATGAATACATGATATTAAAGGCATGATATTAAAGACATGATATTCACATGCTTTTAATTATGTATACGTTTTAAGTTTATCCCAGAAATAATAAATTAAAACAAATAATGAAATTTATTAAATAATCATAACTGTTTTACCTTAAAAGACAATATTATTTTCGTTGATATTTAATTATTATTATTTTATTTCATTTATGTCATTACTTCATATATCAAAAGTATGACACCAGCTTTGAGATTTAAATTCAATGCTCACATTTATCCACCATACACAATCAACTCTGGAAATTCATTATTCGAGATTTATGTCCAAAAACCTCTTAATTACAAAACGTATTAAAAGAATTTTTAACTTCATAAGCGTCGTGATTCAATTTAAGCGATCTTTAAACGCACCGAAGATAACCTTCCACCAGAGCGTCTGGCCTATAACAAATTTAGCCGGCACTAAGTGCTATGTAATTTCTCGCCGTGTCTTCCAAACTTTACAGATAAAATAGCTTTTATTAGCGTTTCTCCTAGGCGGGAATGAGAACGTATGGGTCTTCTTTTCAGAACACCGCGTATTATCACCTCACTGTTGCATGCGCTCACAACTTCGGGGGTCATTTCAGCCATGAATAACGCCAGAGATGGCCTGTTGAGTTTCTGGAAAGGTTTTTCTTTTTTCTTTTTCGCTCAGTTGGAAGTTTCTGATGTTTAATAACTATCATTTTGTGAGTTTGAAAGAAAGAGAGAGAGAGAGAGAGATGATGTATATTCTCAGCACAAAATGGATCCGCAATGGCATTTAAATGAACGGCTACACTGCAAGAGATGGATAGCGAGATAAAACGGCAGATTGAGGAGATTTTATGTCTTTTTCTAAATAAATGCTTTAAATTTGAAACTAATGCAGATTAGTTTTAAATAGTGATCTATTAAATAATTGATGATAATTATTAAAAATATGTATAGAATATTAAGGTAAGTTCTGTCATTTTTTTGTATTGAAATAAAACTGCAAACATAGACAAAAAATGGAGGATGCACTGCACTATAGACTATGCCGATGTCTTACTGTTTGAAATTAATTCTGTTGTAGCTTTGTTTCCATGAGAAACGTTGTAGCATTCTGTTCCCAGAAGTGAGGAATGTATAGTCTATAACATAGTACATAATAAGTAACTATCAGTTAAATTTTACAGAAAATAAGCGGTGTCGTGGATAGTTAATTAGTGTTTTGTACTAATGAGGACAACCTGTTACTGAAATCTTATAACAGATATTTAGTGCCATGGATAATGCGACGTTTTGAAATTAGTGAGCGTCGCTGCGACCTTCACAGGTTAAACAATAACAAATGGAATTTGGAATGCAACATGGTTTGTGGCATCATGATTGTTGACACACCATAGGCTGAGAAAGTGTCTACTCCAAATAATTCTTATGATATGAAACGCATGCCATGAATGTTATTAAGTGCATCTATGCAGGATATTAAACACATGATATTCTTATGATATTAAACACGTAATTAAAAAGAGGTCATTATAAGAATATCATGTGTTTATTATCATGCATGCATGCTTTTAATATCAGAATAAGTATGCATGCATGATAATAAACACATGATATTCTTACAATGACCTATTTTTAATTATAAACTCATGTTTGTAAAAATTGCAACACCATGAAGGATTTACGCGAGTGAGCTGAAATTTTGAGGAAATGCAAATTAGCGCATGATATACAAAAGATTAGGATTTCAAATCCGTACCGCATGCGTATGCTGAGCAGCACTCTCTGAACAGCGGATGGATCCGAATAAATAGACGGCTGTAGCGAGGCGGCTGTAGTATCGGTGGTTATCTGCTAGTGGTAAACGTTAGCTCAATCACGCCTCTTCGAAAAGAGAGCATCATGTTTGAATCATCCGCGTAACAGCATCACAGTGATGCGTCTTTGGAAGCAGTGGACGGATGAGTGTCGGACAACTCGGAAATCCGGGAGTGGACCCCGAAAAGTGACGTCAGCTCGCGATGATAGACACCTGGTCCGCATGGCGCTGACAGATCGTACAGCTTCCTCTAGACAATTGGCAGCACAGTGGTAAATAGCTACAAGTGTTTCATTGTATGCTTCATCAATTCGTAGACGTCTGCTGCACCGTGGACTGCGCGCAAGGACTCCTTTATACAGGATCCCTGTCACGCTAAACCATCGCCGCCTGCGGCTACAATGGGCCGCTCTGCATAGAGACTAGCGTGCTGATTGGCAGCATGTCGTATTTTCTAACGAATCCAGCTTTAATTTGTGGTACCATAATGGTCGCATTCGTGTCAGACGCTATGCCAATGAACGCCACCTTCCGGAGTGCATTATCGAACGCCACAGTGGACGAACACCCGGAGTTATGGTCTGGGATGCCATAGCATATCATGGACGATCTCAATTGCTAAGAATTGTGGGCAATCTGAACAGCAACCGGTACATGAGTGAAGTTCTACAACCCCAAGCTGTTCCCTTCCTTCAAAGCTTGCCAGGCGCTGTATTTTAACAGGACAATGGCCGCCCTCATATCGCTAGGACTGTTCAATCCTTCTTTGCAACGCGGCAGGTACGGCGTCTTCCTTGGCCTGCGTATTCCCCGGATATGTCGCCGATTGAACATTGTCGACGATTGTGTGGGATTTCGTTGGTCGGCGTCTCGCTCGTGATCCTCGTCCTGTTGCTTCTGCAGACGAACTTTGGGTGCGCATATAAACAATATGGAATGCTCTTCCTCAGGCAGACATTCAAAATTTGTTTGACTCCATGCCACGTCGTGCAGTAGCACTTATTGCGGCGCGTGGTGGTTACACAAAATACTGATTTCGATCTCTTTGTATTGTTTGTTTGCTTTGAACATTTAATCATTTATTTGTACCACTACCACTCAACTGTGTATTAAATTTCATTCAATTATGACGATTCCTTCATGGTGTTGCAATTTTCACAAACAGGAGTTTATATACGTATTGGGTTATCCCAGAAATAATAAATTAAACAAATAATGAAATTTATTGAATAGTCATAATTGCTGTACATTAAAAGACAATATTACAGTCTCTGTCGGAAATTAATTAATTAATTATTATTTTATTTATCGAATCGCTTCATATATCATTAACATTACACCATATTTGAGATATAAATTCAATGTTCCACTTATCCGACATACACAATCAACTCAAGAAATCCATTATTCGATATTTATGTCCAAAAACCTCTTAACTACAAATCATATTAAAAGTATTTTTATGTTCATAAGTGTCGTGATTCAATTTGAGCGATCTTTAAACGCACCGAAGACCCAAAGCATTAGATCCTCCTATAACAAGTTTAGTCAGCACTAAGTGCCGCACAATTTCTCGCCATGTCTTCCAAACTTTGCAGATAAAATAGCGTTCATTAGCGTTTTGCTGAGGCTGGAATGAGAACGTATGGGTCTTCTTTTCAGACACCGCGTATTATCCCCTCACTGTTGCATGGGTTCACAACTTTCGGGGGTCATTTCAGCCGTGAATAACGACAGAGATGGCCTGTTGAGTTTCTGGAAAGGTTTTTGTTTTTCTTTTTGTTCAGTTGGAAGTTTCTGGTGTTTAATAACTATCATTGTGCGAGATGCAAAGAGAGAGAGGTAGGGTGTATATCCACAGGCACAAAATGGATTTGCAATGGCAGTTAAATGATCTTCTACATTGGAAGAGATGGATAGTAAAATAGAATGGGATATTAAGAATATTGTATGTCCTTTTCTAAAGAAATGCATTAAAATTGAAGCTAATGATCATTAAGAAATTAAACAAGTTTTAAATATTAATAATTGGTGACAAAAAATAAAAAATGCATATAATAATAACGCAATTTATGTCATTTTTCACTGTTGAAAGAAAAGTGCAAACATAGACAATAAAAGTGAAGCATGCGCTGTACACTAGTGTTAACTTCTTTTTCTGTTATCATTGATTGACACAACTTTCAGTCGTTATAAAAGGACATTTATTCACATTCCAAAATACTTATTCGAACAACCGCCCGCCATCAGCAACTCCGTCGCGTTCCTTTTTCTGCCCTTGCTCTTACATTCGAATCCCCGTATAAGACAACAGCCTTATATGGAGTTACATGAGGAGGAGTTATGGAGGAGTCTCTTGTTCGTGGCGCCATCTGTTGTCATTTATAATAAATAGTTTACACTAGTATATGCTATTATCTTAATTAACTCTGATGTAGTATTTTTCACACGTTGAGTGTCCTAGCATTCCGTTTCCAGGAGAGAAGAAAGTATATTCTTTAACAAGTACATAGTAATACAATATCACTCAAATTTGGCCGCACATAAGCAGTTCTCTTAATGCATGTATTACATGCAATTAGTGTTTTGTACTCATGAGAAAAACCTGTTACTAAACTCTTACAGCATATATTCAGTGCCATGGATCATGAGACTTTATGATATTAGCAAAAGTCTGTGCGACCTTCAGATGTGGAAACAATAACATATGTAATATAGACTACACCATGTGCTGCTGATAGACGCCGTTGGTGGCATCGCGATTGGTGATATGCCATTGGCTCAGTAAGTGTCTACTCCAAATATTTTTATGATATTACACGCATGCATGCATGATATTTAATGATTAATATTCTTATTATAACTCTTTTTAATTATAAATGCATATTGAGTTTATCCCAGAAATAATCAACTAAAACGAATCATTAAATTGAATAATCATAATTGTTTTATCCTAAAAGAAAATATTATTATCGTCTGTTTAATTAATTATTATTATTATTATTATGTATTAAATTTTTATTTTGCTTATTACATCGCTTCATATATCAAAAGCATGATGCCAACTTTAAGATTTAAATTTAATGCTCGCATTTATCCAACATACACTATCAACTCAAGAAATTCATTATTCCCGATTTATGTCCAAAAACCTCTTCATTACAAAACGTAGTAAAAGTATTTTTACTTCCTTAAGTGTCGTGATTAAATTTAAGCTCTATTTAAACACCCCGATCTTTAAACGCAGGTAAGCATTGAACCCTCCTGGCCTCTAACAAGTTTAGCCGGCACTAAGTGCTGCATAATGTCACGCCGTGTCTTCCAAACTTTACAGATAAAATAGCGTTTATTAGCGTTTCGCTGAGGCTAGAATGAGAATAGATGGCTCTTCTTTTCAGACACCGCGTACTATCACCTCACTGTTGCATGCGTTCACAACTTAGGGGTCATTTCAGCCGTGAATAACGACAAAGATGGAATGTTGAGTTTGTGGAAAGGTTTTTTTTCTTCTTTTTTGTTCAGTTGGAAGTTTTCTGATGTTTAATAACTATTATTTTGCGAGAGAGAGAGGGATGATGTATATTCAGAGGCACAAAAATGGATTTGCAATGGCATTTAAATGAACGTCCACACTGCAAGAGATGGATAGCGAAATAGAATGGGAGATTGAGAAGATTGCCTATTCTTTTCTAAGTAAATGCATTAAAATTTAAGCTGATGATGATCAACATAGAAATAAATGTTTTAAATAATAATGTATTAAATAATTGGTGATAATTAATCAAAAAATGTTTAGAATAATAACGCAATTTATGTCATTTTTCCCTATTGAAATAAAACTGCAAACTTAGTCTGACCAAAAGGAAACAGGATATTTTATGTGTTTTGATTTGTTGCTCTAAGGTTATTTATTGCACAGTTTAGGCTAATTAGATTGAGATCTGCTGTTTAATCTGAATTCCAAACCACTTATAAACACCCATGCCAGGATTCAAACCTGAAACATGTGGTACCAAACGGAAGAACGCTAGCCAGTTGGCGCTCAGGCTATATCGTTGCCTTAAGGTATGAAAGCATTTCTGTGAAAAGATTTCTAGGGGAAACTAGAGTAGAGTTGATAAGTGGTGGATGAAATAAAGAATTAAAAGAATGAATGAATAGTGCAGAGGTTTATTGAAACAGAACGATCATCTGCACCTATCTATAGAACGATATAGGCTGACCTTGTTGAAGAAAAATAATTGAAATTCCATAAGCACCAGAAACTTTAAACTGCAAATTGCTCTTACATTTTGGACATAGTAGTATTAACAAACTATCACTCAAATTTGATAGCTGATACGCATTGGTGTGGATAGTTATATTACAGGTAATTAGTGTTTTGTACTCATGAGAAAAACCTGTCACTCACATCGCACAGCATATATTCAGTATCATGGATAATTAGACCTTCTGAAATCAGCAATTGTTTGTTGTATCTTCACAGGTCGAAACAATTACAGCTGGAATATGGATTACACCATGGGTTGTGGCATCATATTTGGTGATAGACTATGTGCTAATATCCAACATTGGAGTGAACTGCACTTGTGAATCAAATCATCTTTAATTTTCATTTTTATGCAGAGTTATATTTATATTTAAGGTTTGTAAATAAAAATTAAAGTGTTCCCCTGCACCTGAAAGTGGTCATCTTCTTGAAGCCGTTATAGGTCTAGTACAGGAAAAACACGTTACAATCTTAAAAGAATTAAATTTTATTGTCTTGGTCATTTTCATTCTATTATTATATACCACTATTCTATATTATAAGTCAATATTCAAGCGACTCAAATTTTACTGAGATAAATTTTGTACATTACTCAACTTTTATTCTCAATTTAATGGTTAATTGTATTAAGGAATATAATTTTTGTTTTTTAATATTAATACTCGTACTATATGCAGATCTGAATTCCTTCATTAAATTTTATCGAATTACTCAAATTTTATTCTCAATTTAATGGTTAATTGTATTAAGGAATATAATTTTTGTTTTTTAATATTAATACTCGTACTATGTGCAGATTTAAATTCCTTCAACCGAAACTAGTTGTGGGATTTAAAAGTAATAAAGTTGAAAAATCACAAACCTTTTTTAATGTAAATAAGAGAATTATTTTTAAAATATAATATTATTCAATATCGTGGATTCAGTAGTTTTCATATATGGGAGTATTTCTATATTGCATTAGCTTGTCGATCATTTTACAAATTAAGCATGGAATGAATGGGTCAATGTTGATTTTATTGATGAGATGAATAGACATAGTAGACTGGCAACTTCTATGGCTGGCACCCATTAATCATTACAAACAATCCACTGTAAAACTTTCCAATATAAGAGTTTAGACTGGATTTTAGACTTATTCATAGACTATTGTGCAAATAAAGTAAAACCAATTTTCAATTTAAATTTTCGGCGCATATGGAATTTCAATTTTTTTTCTTATTTAGTTTGTTAGCACTGTCCATGACATTTGTGTGAAATTATCAAAATAATCATTAGTGTTTGAGTTACGCTTGGCTTTGTGAGACGCTAAAAGCGATTTCGGCGATTTTTGAAATGTCTGAATTTATTGAGCAAATATTAAATTATGTTTGCGGAATGAACATTCGTGTGCGGAAACATATAATATTGAAACGTATAAAATAATATTTAAATGTCGCAGAAGGCATTCAGGGAGCAAACTGTAATAGAAAAAAATATTTACAAGTGGTATAAACAGTTCAAAGAAGGCAGAGAACGCGTTAAAGACGAAAAGCGTTAGTCCCAAAAATTAATTGGTGCTTGCAAACAACCGATTTACAATTAGAGACCTTGCTGAGGATGTTGGAATTTCAAAAGGATCTGTCAACTCCATTTTAAAAGATGTTTTGGGCTTCAAACGCGTCAAATCTCGATAGGTACCATAAACACAGAATTTTTTGGAAAAACATCGTCGCGTTGAAGTGTGTGAAACAACGCTTTCTGACTATCAGGACAAGTTAAAATGCATCATAACTGGAGATGAGACTTGGATTTACGCTTATGACTCGAAACAACCCATTAATCGAGGTAATATCGTGACAAAGGTGAAGCAAGACCGAAAAGAGCACGCCAAAGTCGTTCAAAAATCAAGGTCATGTTCTTCTATTACCGCGGTGTGGTGCATTTTGAATTCCTTCCGCCGGGCCAAACTGTCCACAAGTAACATTATTTGAGTGTTATGCGTCGTTTGCGTGAAGCTATTCACAAAAAGACGCAACATTTATGGAAAAAAAAGCTTTTGCATCACAATAATGCACCAGTTTACACTTCCTAGATTCTTTGTGACTTTTTCGCCAAAAATGAAAACCCCATCGTTCCACAACCATCGTTCACATGAGTTAGCACCATGCAACTTCTTCAACGTGAATCGGCGCGTGCTTTGAAGGCCATCCCGACCAATCACTATTTTAGCGTGCATTGAATTTTGGAAATAACGTTGGCATATGTGCATTGTGTCCGGAGGGGATTTGTTTGAAGACGATGAAATAAATTTGAAAGAATAAAAAAAGAGTTTTAAAAAATTTTTTAAATTGGTCTAACCTTTTGGTCACGGTAGTATATAATGCAGACGAGTTTTATATACATACCTGTATATATACACTGAAGTGACAAAAGTCATGGGATACCTCTTAATATCGTGTCGGCCCTCCTTTCGCCCGGCGAAGTGCAGCAACTCGACGTGGCATGGACTCAACAAGTCGTTGGAAGTCTTCTGCAGGAATATTGAGCCATGCTGTCTCGATAGACGTCCATAATTGTGAAAGCGTTGAGGGTGCAGGCTTTTGGGCACGAACAGACCTCTCGATGATGTCCCATAAATGCTCGATGGGATTCATGTCGGGCGATCTAGATGGCCAGATCATTCGTTGGAATTGTCCAGAATGTTCTTCAAACCAATCGCGAACAGTTGTGGCCCGGTGACATGGCGCATTGTCATCCATAAAAATCCCATCGTTGTTTGAGTACATGAAGTCCATGAATGGTTGCAAGTGATCTCCAAGTAGCTGAACATAAGCATTTCCAGTCAATGTTCGGTCCAGTCGCACCAGAGGACCAAGTCCATGCCATGAAAAAACAGCCCACACCATTACGGAGCCACCACCAGCTTGAACAGTGCCTTGCTGACAGTTTGGGTCCATGGTTTCGTGGGGTCTGCGCCACACTCGAATCCTACCATCAGCTCTTACCAACTGAAATCGTGACTCATCGAACCAGGCCACGGTTTTCCATTCATCTAGGGACCAGCCGATATGCTCACGTGCCCACGAGAGTCGCTGCAAGCGATGTCGTTCTGTCAGTAAAGGCACTCGAGTCGGTCTTTTGCTGGAATAGCCCAAGAAAGCCAAATTTCTCCGCACAGTTCTAACAGACAATTCCCTTGTACTTCCCACATGGATTTCTGCGGTTATTTGACGCAGTGTTGCTTGTCTGTTAGAATTTACGACTCTTTGCAGACGTCGCCGGTCTCGGTCGTTAAGTGCAGGCGGTCAACCACTGCGCTGTCCATGGTGGGATGTTATGCCTGAAATTTCATACTCTCGGCATACTCTTGACACAGTGGATCTGGGAATGGTGAATTCCCTAACGATTTCCGAAATGGCATGACCCATGCGTCTAGCTCCAACTAACATTCCGCGTTCAAAGTCTGTTAATTCCCGTCGTTCTGTCAGCATCACGTCAAAACCTCTTCACATGAATAACTTGAACAGAAATGAAAGCTCTGCGAAAGTACTGCGCATTTATACCTGTTCTACGCGATGCTAGTGAAATATGAAAATTTGCATATTGCTATCCCATGACTTTTGTCACTTCAGTATATATATATATATATATATATATATATATATATATATATATATATAGTCATATATATATATATATATATATATATATATATAATAAAAGTGGACCTTGTGTATCTAATTAACTAAATTTACTATCATATTGACCAATATTATTTATACACTAAAAAATGAGCAAAAGTTGAAGTGGATGTGCTTTTAGAAAACTATACTATTTGAAGAGAAAACTGTGTTTTTTAGGTTGAAGTAAATATAAAAAATAAATAAATGAATACAAATAAAACTCTTTTTTATTTACTATAAATATTTCCAAAAAGCATATAAAAAATATAAATTCAATTCAATTTATTGATTAGTGCTTGTTAAAAAGGAACAACGGATTTTAATTTATATTTTATTAAATAGAATAGATAGTAGATAATTCGCTTAAAAATTCGTGAAACACAATCCTAATCACTTTATTGAAATTTTCTAAAGAATCCCTTTTATAATAGAAAGTAACAAATCCAATTTTCTTTAAACTAGTTAACGTAATTGGTTGAAGAATGAAACTATCAGATGGAGCTAATCTTTATTTAATATTTTCGATAAAGATAAAACGCAATTTTCGTTCAATAATTATCTTAATAGCTTGAAATCTTATTATCTTAATCATTAGCATTCAAGTCGCTTTGAATATAAAAATAGCAGTATGAATGAAATTGTTTTTATCATAAATGCGATCAATGAGGATTATTGAAATTACTGTAGATAATAATAAATTTAAAGTATTTAGTAATATCCATTTTAGCAAAAAATTTTTAAAAATGTCTGCCCTAGGGACCTGATATAAAAATTGCATTTCGAGAAAATAAAAATGCTTTGAAAATAGTTTCTTTTTTAAAGAAAAAGTATATAGAAACTAGTGCTCGATTTGTGAACCTGGAATATAGTAGATTTTCGTTTATAATGTAACTAATAAGTTTAAATTTGCAATTAATATTTTGAACCTGCTTTCAATAAAATATAGAGTTTCATCAGATGCACCATTTCGATCTATAACATGTTCTATATAAAAATGATTTTTCTATAACAAAATCTAGTGTATATTTTCTATCAAATGCGCGACACATAACACATTTTATACCACAATAGGTGCGGCTTTAGGCCAACTGGATAGCGATCTGACCTTTGGCAACACATGCTTCAGTTTTGAAACCTGGCTGTGGCAGGGATGTTAGTTAATGGTTCGGATTCCACATTAATCTGTAGGTCCCAATCTAATTAGCGTAAAGTTTGCAAAAAATGTCCGTTGTGCGACAAACGAAGCAAACGGTTCTCAATTTTGAAGCATTTTTTTAAAGTCTAATTTCAAAAATATAGAGAAATCGGCCAACTTATCTACCTTCACGATCTATAGCATATTCTATATCGAAATTATTTTATCAATTATCAAAATCTATAATGTATTGTCTATGAAAGGCATTTTCTATATCGAAATTGGTTTCAAATATATAGAGAATTTCACCAAAATACAAAGAATATAACCAGGTGATCAACCTCCACAATCTATAAGATATTCTATACTGAAATAGTTTTATCCATTAGCAAAATATAAAATGTTTACTCTATCAAGTGCACTATATATAACATGTTCTATATCAAAATGCTTTCTAAACTTTCTTGAACATGTTTTTAAATAACAGAGAATTAAACTGGTGGATTCCCCTTGCCTATAAGTAACGTATTCTTTATCAAAATGCTTTTCATAATTGCTATTTCACATACTAGGTCGCTCTTATAATTAATGTGTACTTTTTAACTTACCATAGAATAGAACTCTTCATAATGCAATCTCCCTCAAAAATGTTTAATGCATTTAATAAAAACCTTCTTAAATTTACGTACAGCCCATTTAGGGGTTCCGGTACACACAGCTGAGCCAAGCCGTATAACATGATCCAAGATGGATCACAGTTTAATGGTGGCTGCACCGGCTACATGTATTTGAATGCCTGCACAACTTCAGTATACGTAACGAAGTTAATTTAGAAACATTTATCACGCACGGAGGAACCAGAATGCGAAATCTGAGCTGCCCCTCGACGCCCTCTCCTTCTGCCTGTATATTACCGCCCCCACCAGTAAGTTTCAGTGGGGTTATGGTTGTGGTTTTCTCCGCCACTGTGTATGTTTATGCTGCGAGAAATACTTGAAATAATCGCGCGAGTTAAAAGAAATTTGAGGTACCTAAAGTAACACTAATGCATCAACGATGAGTGTACTTGTTTAATTGATATTTTAACTTCATTCCCGCCTTAAATACATGCATATTTATGAAAAGGTTGAAAATTTGGTTAGATTTTTGGAATGAGAGGCCTGATTTGTGTTGGCACGCCTCGTGTGTGAAGTCAGTTCGACAAAAATTCACGCTCTTTGGAAGTTTGCATGTGTTTAATTTGCGGGATTAATTTTAAAACCGGTGGAATTATATTAATAATAATTCTCTTAATAGCCTAGACGAAAATCATACCATATTCATTGAGTAAACTGATCAATAAATGCAAGTTCTATCTATAAATGAGTAACTTAAAATGGGCCATTATTAAGCCTTCATTTACATCTGAAAATTCAAATTTTTTCCTTAAAACAAAGAACAAGAAGAAATATATATTTTTGACTTTGAGTAGTTTGAACTACTAGAGGGAATATGATATGCAAAGGTAATGATAACTGTAAATTGTACATCATATTCTTCATTTGTCATCTCAGTCTTCATGTTCGAATCCAGGTGAGAGCATGGATGCTTGTTAGTGGTTCGGAATCCACAGTAAACTGTACGGCCGGTCTAATTAGCTTAAGCGCCTTGATGACCAATTGTCTAGTGCACTGGACTTTTCAAGGACTCAAACCAAGCAAAATGATTTTCAATTTTGCAGAAATTTTTTAAGAAAATAGATTCAAACGTATAGATTATTTATTTTATATTTTATTATAACCTTCATGACCAATGACGTCTTCTATAGGGAAATAATTTTATCAATTAGCAAAATTTATAATGTCTTCTGTGAGGGCCTGATGGTCGAGTGACATGTGTCCTGGTGCTCGGTACCACTAGCTTTCAGATTCGAGTCCCTGCGTTGTCATGGATCATTGCAGTGGTGCAGAATCCACTTTAAGCCGTAGGTGCCAGAATAATAGGATCGTAGAGCGCTGTGCCGGTAGCCGTTGACGTAGTCGGGTGTCGTAGTGATCGCGTCCGTAGCCTATATTCCAGCTACACGTTCGGCTTGGGTACCAAATGGTTAAACGCTGTGCGGCCCTTGTTTATGCCATAAATAATAACTGTATATGTATTAACTATTGCACGACGAAAAACAATAGTGTTATTTGTATCAAAAGCATGATATATAACATGTTCTATATAAAAGTGTTTTAAAAGCTTTCTTGAATTGTTTTTTTAAAAAAACAATGAATTTAACGAGTTGATTCACCTTCTCTATATGTAAAGTATTCATTATCAAAATGTTGTTCAAACTTGCGATTTCACCTTCTAGGTTGCCTTTATAATTAACATATACCTTTTAACTTACCATAGAATTGAATTACTGAATATTCATACTGCAATCTCTCCCAAAAATGTTTGGTTCATTTAATAAAGAACTTCTTAAATTTACAAACCGTCCATTTAAGGTTTCCGGAACACAAAGCTCAGCCATGCCGTATAACATGATCCAAGATAGATTACGGTTTAATGGTGGCTGCACCGGCTACATGTATTTGAATGCCTGCACAACATTGGTATACGTAACGAAGTTAATTTAGAAACATTTATCACGCACGGAGGAACCACAATGCGAAATCTGACCTGCCTCCTGCTGCCTTCTGCCTGAATTCCCCCAATAAGTTTCTGAGCTGCCCCCCCTCTTTCTGCCTGAATTCCACCCCCTCCCCCAGTAAGTTTCTGTTCAGGTTACGGTTGTGGTTTTCTCCCCCTCCGTGTGTGTTTATGCTGCGAGAAATTCTTCAAATAATCGCGCGGGTTAAACGTAATTTGAGGTACCTAAAGTAACACTAAGGCATCTACCATGAGTGTGCTTGTTTAATTGATATTTTAACTTCATTCCCGCCAGGAATACATGCATATTCGTGAAAAGGCTCCAGGTCTGATTTGTGTTAGCACGCCTCGTTTGTGAAGGCGGTTTGGCAAAAATGCACGCTCTTTGGAAGTTTGCATGAGGTTAATTTGTGGGATTAATCTTAAAACTGGTGGTATTATTTTAATATTAATACTGTTAATTGCTTATACGGATTGCATACAGTATTTATTTCGTAAACTCACCAATAAATGCATGTTCTGTCTATAAATGTTTAACTTTAAAATGTCCTTCATTAACTTTTTTTTTGCATTTGAAGTTTAGAATTCTTATTTAGAAACAATAAAAAACAAGTAATCTTTTCAGATTTAAGTAATTTGATTTTTTAGAGAGATCATGATATGCTAACTAATGATAACAGTAAATTATTAGCCATATTCCTTAAATGACACCACAATCTTCAAGTTGAAATTTTGGCGGTGACATGGATGTTTGCTAGTGGTTTGCATTCCCCGTTAAATTGTAGGTCTTCGTATTATCAGCCTCACTTTTGCAAAAAAGCGACCTTCGAGCTGCAAACCAAACAAATGGTTTCCAATTTTGTCACAAATGTTTTTTAAACTTTTTTCAGAAATATAGAGTATTTAACCTAGTTTACCTTCACGATCAATAGCATATTCAGAATTGAAATGGTTTAAACTATTAGCAAAATCTATAACGTATATAGAGGAGGCCTTATGGCCTAGTGGCAAGAGCTCTGGCGCTGGATACCACATGTTTCGGATTCGAGTCCCGGAGGTGCCACGGATGTTTGCGGGGATAGGGAAATCACTTGAAACCGTAGGTCCCGGTCTAATAGAAACTTTACAGCGTTGTGCCGGTAGTGTTACTCACATCCATAGCATATCTTCAAGTGTCACTCCTGAGCAGTGCTAAATGAGTAACCTCACTTATGGCATAAAGACTAACTTTCTCTGTATTTGCCAACTGCATGATGAAATAGAGTAACCTATACTCTATCAAATGTGTGATATCTAACATGTTCTATATAAAAAAATGTTTCCAACGATCCCTGAACTTTTTTTTAAAAGAACAGACAATTGAACAAGTTGATTACCCATCTCATTAGGTGGCGTATTCTTTTTCAAAATACTTTCCAAATTTGCTTTTGATTAATCTTGATTTGATTAATCTTGAAACTGGTTGTATTATTTTAATATTAATTCTGGTAATAGCCTAGGCGGAAAGAATATAAAATACTCATTAAGTAAACTGATCAGTAATTGCAAGTTCTGTCCATAAATGTTTAACTGTAGATGGTCCTACATTAAGCTTTCATTTGCCTTTGAAAATTCAAAGCCATTCAGATTTGAGTAATTTGATTTATTAGAAAGATTATCATATCCAAACGTCATGATAGCTGTAAATTGTAAATCATGTATATCATTGGGAAGCCCCGTCTTCAGCTACGATTACTGGCGGTTAAATGGATGTTTGTTAGGTGTTTGCTATTCTCTTTAAACTGTAGGTCCCCTTATTATTAGCCTAAATTATGCAAAAAATGACCTTTGAGTGGTTAAACCAAACAAATGGTTTCCAATTTCGCAACAAACATATTTGAACCACATTTCAAAAATATACATTATTTAAGGTGATTTACCTTCATGATAAATAGCATGTTCGTTATTGAATTTATTTTGCAATTAGCAAAATCTATTATGTATTCTGAGGAGGCCGGTTGGAACAGCTTCAAGCGCTCTGGTGCTTGATACCACAAGTTTTGGATAGCAGACGTGGCGGAGCTATGGATATTTACAGTTGTTCGGAATCAATTAAAACCATGGGTCACTGTCTAATATACCCTAAGGTATGGCGGGTAGTGTTACTCGCGTTCGTAGCCTTTCTTAAAGCTGCACGTGTCCGTTGGATAGAGCAAAACTGACAACACCGGTGCAGCCCTTGTTTATGTAATTATTATTAACTCTAAACTGCTAACAGAATGATCAAAAATACATCACGTATTGTCTAACAAATGCGTGATATACAATATTTTCTATATAAAAATGCCTTCCAAATTTTCATGAAGTTTTAAAAAAAAGCAAATTCATCAAGTTGATCCACCTTCTCTATATGTAAAGCATTCTTTATGAAAATGGTTTCAAAACTTGCTATTTCACATTTTATGCCTCGTTTATAATTAATGTATACCTTTTAACTTACCATTGAATAAAATTTAAATCTACATCTTTCATATTGCAATCTCTCTCAAAAATGTTTGATGCATTTATTAAAAAACTTCTTAAATTTACGAACCGCCCATTTAAGGGTTCTGGTAAACAGCTCAGCCAAGCCGTATAATATGATCCAATTTGGATTTTGGTTTAGTGGGGGCTGCAACGGCAACATGTATTTGAATGCCTGCAAAACTTCAGTATACGTAACGAAGTTAATATAGAAACGTTTATCATGCACGGAGGAACCAGAATGTGAAATCTGAGCTGCCCCTCGACCCTTCCACCCTCCCTTCTGCCTGAATTTCACCCCAACAGTAAGTTTCAGTTCAGGTTACGGTTGTGGTTTTATCCGCCTCTGTGAGTGTTTATTCTGCGAGAAATTCTTCAAATAATCGCGTGAATTAAAAGTAATTTGTGGAACCTAAAGTAACGCTAATGCATCTACCGTTAGTGTTCTTGTTTAATTTAAATTTTAACTTCGTTCCCCCCCCTCCTAGAAATACATGCATATTTATGAAAAAGCCCCACGTCTGATTTGAATTTGGTAACGAGAGGTCTGATTTGTGTTGGCACGCCTCATTTAGGAAGGCTGTTTGGCAAAAATTCACACTCTTTGGAAGTTTATAATGAGTGTAATTTGCGGGATTAATCTTAAACCTGGTGGTATTATTTTAATATTAATTTTCGTAACAGTTTAGACGACAAGCATACAATATTCATTGCGTAAACTGATCGATAAATTCAAATTCTATCTATTAATGAGTAACTTAAAATGGGTACATTAAGCCTTGATTTGCTTCTGAAAATTCAAATTCTTAATTACGAAAAAAAAAAATTTCAGTTTTTAGTAATTGGATTTATTAGAGAGATAATTATATGCAAATGCCATGCTAATTGTAAATTCTAAATCATATTCATCATTGGACACCACATGCTTCAGGCTGAAATCCCGGCAGGAGCACAGATGTTACTCAGTGGTTCACAATACACGTTAAACGGTAGGTTATGCTTTAGGTTCAAATCCCGTATTTTTATCATCAAATAAAACAAATAGTTTTCAATTTTACAGCAAACTTTTTTAAAACATCGTTTCCAAATTATAAAGTAATTAAGTGTATTTACCTTCACAATCAATAACATACTCATTATAAAATGTTTTTATCAATTCGGTGCAGCCCTTGCTTAAGCCACAAACAATAACTCTTTCTGTATTGCCAACTGCATTAGAAAATCAAAATAATTATTCTCTATCAAAAGCGTAATATAAATGTTAATAAATATGTATAACAAAATGTTCTATATCAAAATTCTTTCCATACTTTAGTGAATGCGTTTTAAAAAAAAAAAATGAAATTAACAAATTGATTCACCTAATCTATTTTTAACGTATTTTTTATCAAAATGCTTTCCAAACTTACTATTTCACAGTTTAGGGTGATTTTATAGTTAATATGTACCTTTTAACTTGCCATAAAAATATAATTGTATATCTACATTTTCATGCTGTAATCGCTCTCAAAAATGTTTGATGGATTTAATAAAAACCTTCTTAACTCTACGAACAGCCCATTTAAGGGTTCCGGTACACAGAGCTCAGCCAAGCCGTATAATATGATCCAAGATGGATTACCTGGTTTAATGGTGGCTGCACCGGCTGCATGTATTTGAATGCTTGCACAACTTCAGTATGTTAATTTAGAAACATTTATCACGCACGGAGGAACCAGAATGCGAAATCTGAGCTGCACCTCGACCATCCCCCCTGCCTAAATCCCCCCCCAGTAAGTTTCAGTTGGGGTCACGGTTGGGGTTTTCTCCGTCTCTGTGTGTGTTTATGCTGCGAGAAATTCTGCAAATAATCGCGCGAGTTAAAAGTAATTTGAGCAGCTAAAGTAACGCTAATGGATCTATCATCAGTGTGCTTGTTTAATTGATATTTTAACTTCCTTCCCGCCACAAATACATGCATATTTATGGAAAGGCCCGAGGTCTGATTTGTGTTGGCATGCCTCGTTTATGAAGGCATTTTTGGCAAAATTTCACGTTGTTTGGAGGTTTGCATGGGATTAATTTGCTGGATTAATCTTAAAACTGATGGTATCACTTTAATATTTATTCTTTTAATAGCCTAGATGGAAAGCATGCTATATTCTTTGCGTATACTGATCGATAAATGGAAGTTTTATCTATAAATGTTAAATTTTAAATGGGTCCATTAATACTTCATTTGCTTCTGGAAATTCAAGTTCTTATCTTTAAAAAAACAAACAAACAAAGAAATGTTTTCAGATTTTAGCTATTTGATTTATTAACGAGATCATCACATGCAAACATTATTGTAAATTGTAAACATATTCATCATTCGATACCACGAGCTTCAGTTTCGAATCATGTGTTTGGAATGGAGCTTTGTGGGTAGTTCAGACACCACGAAAACTGTAGGCTCTGGTATTATTTGCCTAAATTGAGCAAAAATTTAACTTTGATCGGCGTAGCAAACAAACTGCTTTAAAAATTTTCCAAAAAACTCTTCACCCTCGGTTCAAAAATATAGGTTATTTAATGTGATTTACCTTCATGATCAATAAATTGAAATGATTGAAATTGTTTTATCGATTAGCGAAACCTACAACGTATACTGAAGGGGACTCGAGGGCCGAGCGGCAGGCGCACTCGCGCTTAATATCACAGGTTTCCGATTCGAGTCCATGGATGTTTGTAGTAATTCTGAATGCTCTTTAAACAGTATGTCCGTGTCTTCTTTAATTGCAGAACATTGTGCTGATAGTGTTACTCACGTCCATAGCATACGTACCAATTACACGTGCCCATGGTTGTGTTAAATGAGTAAAAGTGGTTAAGTCCTTGCTTATGGCATAAATATTAACTATCTCTGTATTGCCAACTGCATGAGAAAAGAAATAACGTATTCTCTATCAAATGCGTGATGTATAACATGCTGAACATGTAAATTCTTTCAACAAGTCGATCTATTTTCGCGATATTTAACATATTCTTTAACAAAATGCTTTCCAAATTTGCTATTTCACATTTTATGCCACTTTTATTATTAATCTGTACCTTTTAGCTTATCATAGCTAAATACAGATTACAGATTACTAAATACAGACTTTCATGCTACAATCTCATTTAAAAATGCATTTAATAAAAACTTTCTTGAATTTACGAACCACCCATTTAAGAATTCCGGTTCACACAGCTCAGCCAAGCCGTATAACATGATCGAAAATGGATTACGGTTTAATGGTGGCTGCACCGGCTACATGTATTTGAATGCCTGCGAAACTTTAGTATATTTTAATTTAGAAACATTTATCACGCGCGGAGGAACCAGAATGCGAAATCTGAGCTGCCCCTCGCCCACCCTCCCCCTTCTGTCTGAATTTTACCCCCGCTCAGTAAGTTTCAGTTGGGGTTACGGTTGTGGTTTTCTCCGCCTCCGTGTGTGTTTATGCTGCGAGAAATTCTTCAAATAATCGTGCGAGTTAAAAGTAATTTGAGGGACCTAAAGTAACACTGCATCTGCCATTAATGTGCTTGTCTAATTGATATTTTAACTTTATTCAAGCCTGAAATAGATGCATATTCATGTAAAGGCCCCAGGTCTGGTTGGAAATTGAGTAAGAGAGGCCTGATTTGTGTTGGCACGCCTAGTTTGTGAAGG
Organism: Caerostris darwini; assembly: GCA_021605075.1. NCBI lineage: Eukaryota > Metazoa > Arthropoda > Arachnida > Araneae > Araneidae > Caerostris > Caerostris darwini. The sequence continues at coordinate 154,327 of BPLQ01011129.1, read as the reverse complement.
CAGTTTGGCAGAAATTCACGCTCTTTGGAAGTTTGCATCGTTTAATGTGTGAGATTAATCTAAAAACTGATGGTATTATTTTAATAGTAATTCTCCTAATAGCCTAGACGGAAACCATAGAATATTCGTTGCGAAAATTTATCGATTAATGTACAGTTCTGTCTATAAATTGTTGACTTTAAATAGGTACATTAAGTTTTCATTTGCTTCTGAAATTTCAAATACTTATTTAAAAACAAAAATAAACATTAATTAAATCTTTTCGAAATTGAGTAATTTAAATTACTCGAAAGATTATCATATGCTAACGTGTTGATAACTGTAAATAGTAAATCGTATTCATTATTTTTCACTAATCGCTACAGGTTCAAGTCGTGGCGGTGGCATGGAAGTTTGTTAGTTGTTCGCAATCCATGTTAAAGTGTAGATGCCCGTAATATTTGAATAAATTGTGAAAAAAAAATGATCTTTGAGCGGCAAACCAAACAAAATGATTTTCAATTTTGCAGTTTTTGTTTTTGTAATCTCGTTTCAAATATATACAGTATTTAAGCTTATTTGACTACACAATCAATAAAATATTCTGCATTGCAATAGTTTTATCCATAAGAAAATTATATAACATATTTTGAAGGGTACTGTTGACCGAGTGGCCAGCGCTCTGGCGCTCGATATTACAGGTTTCGGTTTCGATTGAACTTACTTACTTAACTGAAGTCATTCGAATTAACTAAATTTTGCTATTTATGCTTGTAGTGATTCGGAATCCACTTTAAACCGTAGATCCCGATCTAATAGGATAGTAGAGCATTGTAGGATTGCTTTGTCTTGAGTCAGTAGCCTATCTTCAAGCTACACATATCCCCTGTGTAGGTCCAAATGAATAACAGTGGTTCAGCCCTTGCTGAAGGCATAAAGATTAACTGTCTGTGTATCACCATCTGCATGAAGAAACTAAAGTTCTCTATCAGACACGTGATATGAAATATGCTCTACATCAAAATGCTTTTCAAACTTTCTTGAACTTGTCGTTAAAAAAATATATAATATAACAAGTTGATGAACTTATGAGATAATCCTTCATCAAAATTCTTTCCAAACTTGCTATTTCATCTTTTAGGTCACTTTTACAATTAATATGTACCTTTTAACTTACCATAGAATATAATTTAAGTCTACGTCTCTCATAATGCAATCTCTCTCAAAAATATCTGATGCATTTAAAAAAAACCTTGTTAATTTACGAACAGCCCATTTAAGGGTTCCGGTACATAGCTCAGCCAAGCCGTACAATATGATCCAAAATGGATTACTGTTTAACAGTGGTTGCACCGGCTACATGTATTTGAATGCCTGCAAAACTTCGGTATACGTAACGAAGTCAATTTAGAAACATTTATCACGCACGGAGGAACCAGAATGCGAAAACTGAGCTGCCCCCGACAATCCTTCCTGCTTTCTGCATTATTTCCCCTCCCCCAGTAAGTTTCGGTTGGGGTTAGGGTTGGGGTTTTCTCCGCCTCTGTGTGTGTTTATGCTGCGAGAAATTCTTTAAATAACCGCTTGATTTAAAAGTAATTTGAGGGACTTAAAGTAACACTAATGAATCTACCATTAGTGTGCTTGTTTAATTGATATTTTAACTTCATTCCCGTCAGAAATACATATTCAAGAAAGGGGCCGAAATCTGGTTGGAATTTGGGAATGTGAGGCCTGATTTGTGGTGTCACGGCTGGTTTGTGAAGGCAGTTTGGCAAAAATTCACGCTCTTTGGAAGTTTGCATGCGTTTAATTTGTGGAATTAATCTTAAATCTGGTAGTAGTATTCTAATATTAATTCTCTTAATAGCCTAGACTGAAATCATACAATATTTATTGTGTAAACTGATCGATAAACGCAAGTTCTATCTGTAAATGCTGAACTTAAAATGGGCTATTATTAAGCCTTCATTTACGTCTGAAAATTCAAATTCTTACCATAAACAGAAAGAAAAAGAAGAAAAGCATCTTTTTGACTTTGAGTAGTTTGAACTACAAGAGGGAATATGATATGCAGACGTTATGATAACTGTAAATTGTACATCATATTCTTTATTGGTCATCACAGACTTCATGTTCGAATCCTGACCAGAGCATGGATGCTTGTTAGTGGTTCGGAATCCACAGTAAACTGTACGCGCCGATCTGATTAACTTAAGCAGCTTGATGGCCAATTAGCTAGTGCTCTGGCCTTATCACACACAGGCTCCAGGTTTTAATACTATTTGTGGCATGGATGTTTGTTTGTGGTTCGAAATCCTGTTTTAATTGTCGGTCCCGCTCTGTTTAGCCCTCGTCTGTACAAGATGATCGTTGAGCAAGAAACTAAGCCTAATTAGCTTAAAGCCCGCAAAAAATAAACTTATGGTGACAGACCAAAAGTAATTTTTGCTGTAATTTTCTCAAAAAATAGTTTCAAAAGTATAGATTATATAAGCTTATTTACCTTTACGACCAATGCCGCATTCTATATTGAAACAATTTTATCAATTAGCAAAATTTATAACTTTTTCTGTGAGGACCTGATGGCCGAGTGGCATGCGCTCTGTTGCATGATACCACAGCTTTCAGATTCGAGTCCCGGCGTTGCCATGGATTATTACAGTGGTGCGGATTCCACTTGAAGCCGTAGGTCAAAATCTAATAGGATCGTAGAGCGTTGTGCCGGTAGAGTACCTCGCGTCCATAGCCTATCTTCAAGCTACACGTTCCGCGTCGGTAGTGCCAAATAAGTAAAAGGGGTGCAGCCCTTGCTTATGCCATAATAGTATTGACAATTGCTTGAGTAAAAACAATAGTGTTATCTGTATCAAAAACGTGATATACAACATGTTTTATATCAAAATGTTTTCCAAACTTTCTTGGACTTGTTTTTTAAAAAAAACAGCGAATTTAATGAGTAGATGCAATTTCACAATATGTAACGTATTCTTTATCAAAATGCTTTCGAAACATGCTATTTCACATTATATGTAGCTTTAATAATTAATATGTACCTTTTAACTTAACATAGAATATAATTTAAGACTGCATCTCTTTTACTGCAATCTCTCTCAAAGATGTTTGATGCATTTAATAAAAACCTTAAATTTACTTACCGCCTATTTAAGGGTTTCGGTAGGCAACTCAGCCCAGCCGTATAACATGATCCAAGATGGATTACTGCTTAATGGTGGCTGCACCGGCTACATGTATTTGAATGCCTGCGAAACTTTAGTATACGTAACGAAGTTAATTTAGAAACATTTATCACGCACGGAGGAACCAAAATGCGAAATCTGAGTTGCCCCTTCGACCACCCTTCCCACTTCTGCCTGAATTTCACCCCCTTGTAAGTTTCAGTTCAGATTACGGTTGTGGTTTTCTCCTCCTCTGTGCGTGTTTATGCTGCGAGAAATTCTTCAAATAATCGCGCGAGTTAAAAGTAATTTGAGGTACCTAAAGTAACACTAATGCATCCACCATTAGTGTGCTTGTTTAATTGATATCTTAACTTCATTCCCACCAGAAATACATGCATATTTATGGAAAGGGCCCGAGGTCTGATTTGTGTTGGCATGCCTCGTTTATGAAGGCATTTTTGGCAAAAATTCACGCTGTTTGGAGGTTTGCATGGGTTTAATTTGCGAGGTTAATCTTAAAACTGAGGGTATCACTTTAATATTAATTCTGTTAATAGCCTAAACGGAAAGCATACAAGATTTTTTACGTAAACTGAACGATAAATGGAAGTTTTATCTATAAATGTTTAACTTTAAATGGGTCCATTAAGACTTCATTTTCTTATAAAAATTCAAATTCTTATCCTAAAACAAAAACAAAACACAAAATAAATATATAAATCTTTTCGAAATTGAGGTGTTTGAATCAGAGAGAGATTATCCCATGAAAACATTGTTTAATCATCCTTATCCCATTGTTTAAGGTTTGAAATTGAGTTATTTGAGATAGATTATCCCATGAAAACATTGTTTAATCATCATTATCCCATTGTTTAAGGTTTGAAATTGAGTAGTTTGAGAGAGATTATCCCAGGAAAACGGTATCATAAATGTAAATTGTTTAAATCATATATATCATTGGTCATGTGGTGACAAACATTGCATGTAATTGTGAAAAATTGCATGTAGTTTGGCTTTAAATATTTTCCTGCGAAAGTAAATTGATAGAAGTACAGAAGTTTAAATTTAGAGAAGAGATCCAAAGTGATATTTTGCATATATACGCATTTTAATTCACAATTAACTCTAAAGTTTACTGTAAATCTTGTAGCTCATTGGAATGATGTTTATTTAATTGAGACCGTGAAATTAATACATTTAAAGATAAAAGTTAACATCATTGTGTTAGTCAGAAAAAAAATTGCATATTATGCTAATTTTTTTAAATATAAAACAATTTAAACAAAAATGTGTAAACATTGTTAAAAAATTTTGTTTTAAATTGTTAAAAAAATTTGTAAAAAATTGTAAAAAAAAAAATGAATTTTCTAATGAAAAAGATAAAAAAGAGAAATTTGTATGCAATTAAAGTAACGTTAACTCTAAATTGTCAATATTATCCCTCATTGGGTTTATGTTTCGTTAGTTACGCTTGCGCAACTAGCAGATTTAACGTGAAAAGTTGGTATAAATTTATTAATGAGCAAAGAAATTACATATTACGTTAATTTTCTTATTAAATGTAAAGAAAATGAAAACAAAAATGCTTAACCAAAAATTGTAAAAAAATTAATTTATAATATGCAAGATAAAAAAAGAAAGAGAGATTTGTATGCAATTAAAGTAACTTTAACTCTAAATTGTAAATCTTATCTCTAATTAAGTTTCTGTTTAATTATTTGAAAGCGTTCAACTATTATAAATAAGCGTGATGAACTAACATAATTAAAATAGTGAGATCAATTACTAGCTATATTTTTGTGTCTTTAAATATTATCAACTGTAAGAAATTAATGGAGGTAGAGAATTTGCAATTTACAAGAAAAAAGAAAAAATTAACAATTTTGTTTATGCCTTTTTAATGCAAAATTAACTTTAAACATTAAATCCTGTCCGCATTGGGTTTATATTTAATTAGTTGAGCTCGTGCAACTAACAAATTTATTTTGAGAAGTTAGTATAATTGTATTAGAGAGAAAAAAAAAAGCATATTATGATAATTTTCTTTTTAAATGTAAAAAAATGAAAACAAAATTGCGTACAAAATTGTAAAAATAAAGGATTTCTAAAGTATAAAATAAAAGTGAGAGAGAAATATTTGTATGCAATTAACGTAATTTTTATTCTAAATTGTAAATCTTATACTTAATTAGGTTTCTGTTTAATTAGTTGAACCCGTTCAACTAGCAGATTTAAATTGGTGAAAAAAAACTGTATGTTATGTTCATTGTGTATGTATTGTATGTTTAATATTTTTATCTTTAAATATTCTGGTCTGTAAGTATTTGATAAATGTAAAGAATTCTCAATTTACTGGAATCAATTTAAAGTATTCTTAACTCTAATCTGTAAATATTTTCACTCAATAGGTTATGTTTAAGTAGTTGATCTTGCCCAACTAGCAGATTTAACGTGAAATGTTTGTGTAATAGGTGGGCTGAAAGGTTCCTAGGCTGACACATAGATTGCGCTACTAGTATTAAATCCGTAGGAATTTTAGTTAGCCCTCATCTTCAAAAGACATGTGTATAAACTTGACAGTTGTTGCACTATTAGTATGTGAGTTATAACATTTTTAGTGAAGCAACTTTTATTAGTTTGAAAAAATGGATAAAAAGGAATTTTGTGTGTTAATAAAGCATTGCCTTTTTGGCGAAAAAAATACTCTGGAAGTCAAGGCTTGGCTTGATAAACATTATTCGGACTTTGCACCAGAAAAATCAGCACCGAGGTCGATGCACGCAGTGGACGCCCCAAAGAGGCTGTTACCGACGAAAACATCAAAAAAGTCCACAAAATAATTTCTGATAACCGTAAAGCGAAGTTGATTGTGATAGCTGAGACCCTAAAGATATCAAAGGAGCGTGTTGGACATATCGTGAATGAATATTTGGATATGCGAAAGCTCTGTTCAAAGTGGGTGCCGCGCGAGCTCACAATCGACCAAAAACAACAACGAATTGATGATTCTAAGCAGTGTTTGGAGCTGTTCAATCGTAATAAACCCGAATTTTTGCGTCGATATATGACAATGGAGGAAACATGGCTCCATCATTTCACACCGGAGTCCAATCGACAGTCAGCCGAGTGGACTGCGCGTGATGAACACTAAAAATGCTATAACCTCACTTCAAAAGGTATAACTCATATACTATAATAGTGCAACAGCTATCAAATTTATACACGTGTCTTTTGAAGGTTAGGGCCAACTAAAAATCATATGGATTTAATACTAGTAGCGCCATCTATGTATCCGCCTATGAACTGTTTAGCCCACCTGTTATTAGTGAGGAAAAAAAAATGCATGTTACGATAATTATCTTTTTAAATGTAAAAAAATGAAAATAAAAATGTGTAAAATATTGTAAAAAATAAGGATTTCTGAAGTAAAAAATTAAAGTGAGAGACGGAGAGAAATATTTGTATGCAATTAAAGTAATTTTTATTTTAAATTATAAATCTTATCCTTCATTAGGTTTTTGTTTAATTAGTTGAAGCCGTTCAACTAGCAGATTTAACGTGATAATTATATTGGTGAAAAAAAACTGTATGTTATGTTCATTGTGTATGTATTGTATGTTTAATATTATTATCTTTTTAATTATTCTGAAATGTAAGAAAATTTATAAAAGCAGAGATTTCCCATTTTGCAATAAATAAAAATATATTCTGTATGCAATTTCAAGCAACGCTAATTCTAAATTCTAAATCGTATCCCTCACTAGGTTTCTGTTTAATTAGTTGAACCCGTCAAATTAGCAGATTTAAGGACACATTTTAGTAAATTTATATTAGTGCGCATTATATTAATTTTCTTTTTAAATGTAAAAAAAGGAAACTCAAAAATATTGCGTAAAACATTAAAGAAAAAAAATATAGAAATAGAAAAGTTCCAATGTCCAAAAAAAAAGAGATAGAGCGATTTGTTATTGTTGTTGCTTATCCCCTTGATTTAGAATCCTAAACCAAGTCCAGTAGATCATGCTGCATCAATAGATTGTAAACGGTCCTCCTCCTCATTCAACAGTTGCCTCACAGAGGCACCAATACAATCGAACAATGACAAATGGTATATGTCTTCTCATCTCCATTGAAGGTCAAACTCTTAGTGTGGCCAATCCTTAGTCTAGCTAAAGCCGTTTGAGCAGATCTAGGACAGGAGCACTGCAGGGACATACCAGGATATTTAGCGGCGTACCATGCATGAATGGGTGGCGACCTCCAAGTGGTATTCACTCTGGCTAAAGTCATGGAATGAACCTCTGAAGCTGTCAGATTGGAAGAAGAAGCTTCGGGAAGTTCTCAACCTTCCCTAGCGAGCAGATCAGCAATTTCATTTCCATAGATGCCCACATGGGAGGGAATCCACTGCAAGCACACCGATCCGATCTGGTCCATAACAGCTAGTTTAGAAACGATATCCTGCCCCAATTTGTCCAGGATGCTTGGCTAAGACAGATTTGTATGCAATTAAAATGACGTTAATGCTAAATTGTAAATCGTATCCCTCAATAGGTTTCTGTTTAATTATTTGAGCTCAACAAATTAGCAGATTTAACGTGAAGAACTAATATAATTATACAGCCGAGGAAAATTTAATTTATGTTTATCGTGCCTTTAAATATTCTAAAATGTAAGTATTTGATAGATGTAAAGAATTTTCAATTTACAGGAAAATTAAAAATGAAAGATATATTTTGTATGCAATTTAAAGTATAATTAATTTTCAACTGTAAATATTATCTCTCTTTATATTTATTTATGTTTAATTAATTAAGTTGACAAAACTAAAAGTTGTAACGTTAAAAGCTACTATAATTGTATTAGGGAGAAAAAAAAATAGCATATGTTAATTATCTTCATAAATGTTTAAAAGAATGAAAGCAATAATGTGTAAAAATATTTTCTTTGTAAGTGTACAAACAATAAAAACAAAAATGTGCTAAAAATTGTTAAAAAAGTAATTTTCACATTCTAGCAGATTTAACGTCAAAGCTTAGTATAATTATTCTATTGAAAAACAAAATTGCATATTATGTTAATTTTCTTACATTTTTGTTAAAAACATTATGAGCAAAAATTAATTTCAAATGTATAAGATAAAAATTGAGAGTATGGAATTAATGTAATATAAATTTTTAGATTATAAATCTTATCCTTCCTTAGGTTTCTGTTTAATTATTGTTTTTATTTTTTATTTTTTATTTCCAATGGCAGTTTATGAACAGTTACAATAAAAAAAGAACAACGAAAAAAAAAGATACAACAACAACAAAATAATACAACAAAACATGCTGAAACAGAGTTCATTAATCAAACAATAATGTCAAGTTGCAGATCTTTTAGCCACTGAAAAGTGTTATCAGGTGCACCACGGGGAGGTAGATCTTCTGCGCACCCCTGTTTAATTAGTTGAGCCTGTCGAATTAGCAGATTTAACGTGAAGAACTAATATAATTATAGAGTTGAAGAAAATTTTATTTAATATTTAATGTGCTTTTAAATATTCTCAAATGTAAGTATTTGATAGATGTATAGAATTCTCAATTTACAGGAAAATTAAAAATTAAAGAAATATTTTATATGCAATTTAAAGTATCATTAACTCTAATCTGTAAATCTTGTCACTCAATGGGCTTATGTTTAAGTATTTGATCATGCCCAAATAGCAGACTTAGCATCAAATGTTAGTGTAATTACATTAATGACAAACAAAGTTGCATATTATATTAATTTTCTTTTTAAGTGTAAAAACAAGTAATATAAAAAAAAAAAATTTAAGTCAATTCCTACTTTTTTTTCACTCTATTGCAGAAACTCCTTTAGAAATAATTTTCATTCATTTTTTTACGTTTATCTGGCGCCCTCTATTGGTAGATATATGCAATTTAAATCTAAAAAAGTACTAAAATTAATTAATTAAATTTAAGGAATAAATTAATGTTTGAAATAACTGTATTGACATCCAGTGTCATCCACTTCAAGTTAAAAAAAATGCATTTGAACTTGAGTGGATGAATAAAAAGTATTTTATGAACGACTGAAAATTTGAACAAGATATATATAGGAAGAGTGTGAGATAATAGAAGGAATTGAAAAAAGAAAACAAAAACATGTAATTTATTTTTTTAAATGACTTTCTAATGTGTGAGATAAAAAAGATAGAGAGAGAAAGATTTGTATGCAATTAAAATACGTATAATATTAACTCAAAACTGTATACTTGATTCTCATTAGGTTTCTGTTTAATTAAGTCCATCCAACTATTGATATATATTAGGTTGGTACATAATTATAAGGCGTTTATTTGACGTGCTATATTTTAATAAAAGGGCCTGAATGGCCGAATGGCTAGCGCTCTGGCGCTCGGTACCACAGGTTTCGGGTTCGAGTCCCGGCGGTGCCATGGATGTTTATAGTGGTTCGGAATCCACTTTAAACCGTAGGTCCCGGTCCTCATAGGATCGTAGAGCGTTGCGAGGGCATTGTTACTCCGCGTCCATGGCTTATCTTCAAGTTACACGCGCCTCCTGCGTAATGCAAAGTGAGTAACGTCTGTGCAGCGCTTGCTTTAAGGCATCCAAGACTAAGCTGTCTAAGTGTTTGCCAGTTGCATTAGAAAGAAAAAACTATTTTAATAAAAATATGCAATATTTTATAAATTTATGAATGGAAAAATCCTTCTACTTTTAGGTTATAAAAATGCGTGTCGACAATCATACTCGTATTCGTACTATTATGTTGTACCACTTTGAGAAAGGATGAAAAGCAGCCCAGTCATTTCGTGATCTCAACGAACTTTACTGTTAGGGCACAATCAGCAAAACCAATGCAGGGAATGGTTTGCCCGTTTCAAATCTGGCGACACTAGCTTGCAAGATAAGGCAGGAAGTGGTCGACCATAGGATTTCAACAACCAGACACTTTTGGCAGCCGTGGAAGGAGACGAAAGCTTCAAAACTGGAAGGCTGGACCATTCAACTATCGTTCATCGTCTCAAAAGGCCTGGAAAGGTATAGATCAGGAATGGGCAAACTACGGCCCGCTGGATGGTTCTATCCGACCCGCGGATAGAATTTTAATTTGCCTGTCCGAGAAAAATTAAAAGAAATATATATATTCATCTCCTTTTCTACTTTGATTAAGTATTATTTTTTTTCTTCCTTCTTTTCAACGGGCTGATGATCTTTTTACTTTGTTTTTGTTCTACAAAACATAAATCGACGGCAATATCGGTTAAGTAATATTTTTGAATCGATACAGTGTTAAAAGCGGAAGTTCTTTGTTAGTTATAGCTGTAGATTGGTAGAGTTTTACAAATCATTATCGAAGGTAAGTTCCCCAATTTGAATATCTCCCGCTTGGAAAATCAATGCTATGTTTGCTTCAACTTATATATGTGAACAAGTGTTTTCAACTATGAACCTTAGAAAGGATTATTTCTAACGTAGACAGATGAGCATTTAACCTTGTTCCTTAGAATCATTACATCTCACTTTGAACCTCAATATAAGGAACTTTTAAAAATGAAATCGCAAATTCATTCATCCTATTAACGTATGTAAATTGTAATACGTGTATAATGTTTTTAAAATTATAGAAAAATTTATCTCGGCCCTGCCCAAACTTTTTTTTTCGATGTTTGGTCCGTGACTGAAAAGGTTTCCCATCCCTGGTATAGATATTGGCTGGATGGGTCCCCCACGAACTCAGCAACAACAATAAAGGCGAATGTGTCCGAATTTTCACCGATTTGCTTCAACGAAACGAGAGGGGTCCGTTTCTGAAGGATTTTACCTATCATTGGGGATGAATCATGGCTTTTCTTCGAAAACCTCAAAGGATGAAAGTCATAGTTTCGCCAGAAGTTTCACCAAAAGGAATAACGAAAGACGTGAACTGTAAGAAGGAAATGTGATGTGTTTGGTGGGATAGAAGCGGAATCATCCATTGGGAAATCACCTTAACAGGTGGTCTGAAAGGTTCGTAGGCTGACACATAGATGGCGCAACTAGTATTAAATCCATATGATTTTTTAGTTATCCCTGACCTTCAAAAGACACGTGTATAAATTTGACAGTTCTTGCACTATTATTATGTGCGTTATAGCCTTTTTAGTGAAGTTATAGCATTTTTAGTGTTCATCACGTGCAGTCCACTCGGCTGACTGTCGATTGGACTCTGATGTGAAATGATGGAGCCATGTTTCATCCATTGTCACAATTCGGATTTATTACGATTGAACACCTGCAAACACTGCTTAGAATCATCCATTCGTTGTTCTTTTGGGTCGATTGTGAGCTCGGGCAGCACCCACTTTGAACAGAGTTTTCCCATATCCAAATATTCATTCATGATATGTCCAACACATTCCTTTGATATCTTTAGGGTCTCAGCTATCTCAATCAACTTCACTTTACGGTTATCAGAAATTATGTTGTGGACTTTTTTGTTGTTTTCGTCGGTGACAGCCTCTTTGGGGCGTCCACTGCATGCATCGTCGCTCGGTGCTCATTTCGCCTCGTTTAAATTTAACAACCCGCTTCACTACGGTTGATTTTCCTGGTGCAAAGTCCGAATAATGTTTATCAAACCCAGTCTTGGCTTCAATAGTATTTTTTTCGCCAAAAAGCAATGCTTTATTAACACACGAAATCTCCTTTTCATCCATTTTTTCAAACTAACAAAAGTTGCTTCACTAAAAATGCAAAAATCACATACTAATAGTGCAACAGTTGTCAAATTTATGTACGCGTCTTTTGAAGGTTAGAACTAACTAAAAATCATATGGATTTAATACTAGTAGCGCCATCTATTTGTCAGCCTATGAACATTTCAGCCCACCTGTTAAAAGGGATTTGTTATTCATGCAGCCCAATCCAAAAATTAGTATGGTAATGATTATCGACACGCATTCTTATAACGTATAAGTAGAAGGATATTTTCATTCATAAATTTATAAAATATTGTAGATTTTCATTAAAATATAGCACGTCAAAGAAAGGCCTGATAATTACGCATCAACATAATAACTATATTGGTGAGAAAAATGTTTTATGAATGTTTATTGTGTGGGTCTGAATGGCCGAGCAGCTAGCGCTCTGGCGCTCAGTACTACAGGTTTCGGGTTCGAGTCCCGGCGGTGCCATGAAAGTTTGTAGTGGTTCGGAATCCACTTTAAACCGCAGGTCCCGGTCTAATAGGATCGTAGAGCGTTGCGGGGAACTTATCTTCTGTGGCTTATCTTCATGTTATACGCGCCCTCTGGTTAATACAAAGTGAGTAACGTCTGTGCAGCGCTTGCCTTAAGGCATCCAAGACCAAGCTCTTTAAGTGTTTGCCAGCTGCATTAGAAAAAAAAAAAAATGTTTATTGTGTTTTCAAATATTCTCAAACTTAAGAAAATTGATAGAAGTAGAGAATTCCTAATCTGGGAGAAATAAGAAAAAGAAAGATATATTTTGTAGGCAATTTAAAGCATCATTAACTTCAAACTGTAAATCTTATACCTCATTGGGTTTGTAGTTGAGCACAACCAAATAGCAGATTCACCATCGAAAGTTAGTATAATTGCATTAGCAAAAACCAAAATTGCACATTATGTTAATTTTCTTTTAAAATGTAAAAAAAAAAAAAAAAAAAAAAAAAATAAATAAATAAATAAAAAAAAAATTAACAAAAATGTGTAAAAAATAATTTAGAGATAAAAAGGGAGAGATTTGTATGCAATTACAGCAGTATTGACTCTATATTTTAAATATTTTCCTTCATTAAGTTCTGTTTAATTTGTTGAGCCCGTCAAATCAGCAGATTATTTAACGAGACATGCTTCTAAAACTGTATTAGTGCATATTATATTAATTTTCTTTTTAAATAAATAAAAAAAAAAAAAAAAAATTGAAAAATATTGTGTAAAACATTATAAAAAAATATAGAAATAGAAAAGTTCTAAAGCGCAAGGAAAAAGAGAGAGACTGAGAGATTTGTATGTCATTACAGTAACTTGAATTCTAAATTGTAAATCTTGTCCCTTATTAGGTTTTTATATTTAGTTGAATCGACGTGTTTGTTTCTAAGTAATAGATTAATAATTCAAGCGAGCATCTTCAAGCATTGTCAATTCAAGGATGTTTATTTTATATATTACTTTCAACAACTGGATTAATATTTATTTGTAATCAAATTTTTTAGACATTAATGTATAAACAAAATGACTCTAGGCATTATTTTTTTAATGATTCCTACATAAAATGAATCAAACACTTTAAAAAACTTTTGAGTGGAAAGGGTTGTAAAGATATGGTAAACAATTTGTTGGTTATGATCAAAATGAAAATAATTGATGTTGAATCATCATCATCGTCATCAGGAGTGACGCAACAGCCCTATGGTGGGTCAAGGCCGTCTGCCTACTGGCAGATTTCGAAACAGGAAACGTTTTATTTTTACGTTGAAGGGTTGTCAGCTCCTACGACTGACCCTCTACAGTCATATTAGACCGGAAGTTATGGCTTAAAGTGAATTCCGAACCACTACAAACATCCATGGCACCGACAGGACTCGAATCAGAAGTCTGTGTTATTGACCGCCAGATTGATGGTGAATACCAATATAAAATCCACAATATGTCATTTTACAGCACCACCAAAAAACTATATAATAATAGGTTCATTTGACATTTATATCATCTTCAGTTTGTGCAATATGTCTATATATAAATATATATATATGTATATGGTGATTATAATTATAGTTTCACTTTAAAAATGCTGTAAAAAAGAAGAAACGCTCATCACAATGAGTTCAAATTTGAACTGAAGGTATTTGAAGAAAGACATAAAAAAAAGTTCAAAAAACAGATCCACTGATTTTCCCATCCAATTTCGTATGGCCTTGCCGTGGTGAATGGGCTTTCCACTCACAGTGTCATAACTGTTGTATGACTTGAAAGTCATTTTTCCGTCATAAAACCGAAACACATTCGGTTTGTGATTTTTGTTTCTGTACAATGAACACTACAGTTGATTTAATGTACACTGAAGTGACAAAAGTCATGGGATACCTCTTAATATCGTGTCGGCCCTCCTTTCGCACGGCGAAGTGCAGCAACTCGACGTGGCATGGACTCAACAAGTCGTTGGAAGTCTTCTGCAGGAATATTGAGCCATGCTGTATCGATAGACGTCCATAATTGTGAAAGCGTTGATGGTGCAGGATTTTGGGCACGAACAGACCTCTCGATGATGTCCCATAAAATGCTCGATGGGATTCCTGTCGGGCGATCTAGGTGGCCAGATCATTCGTTGGAATTGTCCAGAATGTTCTTCAAACCAATCGCGAACAGTTGTGGCCCGGTGACATGGCGCATTGTCATCCATAAAAATCCCATCGTTGTTTGGGTACATGAAGTCCATGAATGGCTGCAAGTGATCTCCGAGTAGCTGAACATAAGCATTTCCAGTCAATGTTCGGTCCAGTCGTACCAGAGGACCAAGTCCATGCCATGAAAAAACAGCCTACACCATTACGGAGCCACCACCAGCTTGAACAGTGCCTTGCTGACAGTTTGGGTCCATGGCTTCGTGGGGTCTGCGCCACACTCGAACCCTACCATCAGCTCTTACCAACTGAAATCGTGACTCATCGGACCAGGCCACGGTTTTCCATTCATCTAGGGACCAACCGATATGCTCACGTGCCCACGAGAGTCGCTGCAAGCGATGTCGTTCTGTCAGTAAAGGCACTCGAGTCGGTCTTCTGCTGGAATAGCCCAAGAAAGCCACATTTCTCCGCACAGTTCTAACAGACAAGTCCATTGTACGTCCCACATTGATTTCTGCGGTTATTTGACGCAGTGTTGCTTGTCTGTTAGAATTTACGACTCTTGCAGACGTCGCCGGTCTCGGTCGTTAAGTGCAGGCGGTCGACCACTGCGCTGTCCATGGTGGGATGTTATGCCTGAAATTTCATACTCTCGGCACACTCTTGACACAGTGGATCTGTGTTGTAATGTTTGAATTCCTTAACGATTTTTTTAAATGGCATGACCCATGCATCTAGCTCCAACTAACATTCCGCGTTCCAAGTCTGTTAATTCCCGTCGTTTGCAACATCATCACGTCAAAACCTCTTCACATGAATAACTGAACAGAAATGAAAGCTCTGCGAAAGCACTGCGCATTTATACCTGTTCTACACGATGCTACTGCCATCTGAAAATTTGCATATTGCTATCCCATGACTTTTGTCACTTCAGCGTAAAACTTATGCCAAATACGTTGCCATTTCAATTCAAAATATCACAGCTGCCGAATTCACTTTTATTATGCTGCATACAACGCTTTCTTTTAATACAGTCTGTAACCTTTTTGATGCCGTACTTTTTTCCTCCTTCTTCCAGTATCTTCAGTTCAAATTTGAACTCATTGTGACGAGTGGTTCATTTTTAAAGTATTTTTTTAAATGAGACTTTAATTATAATCACTCTGTAAATATTCGATAGTTTTTTATTGTTTTGAATCTATACTCGTTTGGTAGGATTAGTTCTTGCAATATCAATTCAAGCAATATAAAATAATAAATTTAATTATATTTTATTTTCTAAAAACATGTTCTCATGTTTCATCCTTACGATAAGTATGCTAAATTAATATAAAATGATAGATCAGCTATCTGTTTACGAGATCCACATTTAATACACATTCATAAATCCAGGAATGCAAGGTCTAATTCGTGTGAAACATTACCCTTGCTACGATAATTCTGTATATTAACAAACAGGCTGTTCCTGACGATTGGACAGATTTGAAACACGCCGGTTCAAATGGCCTTTTCTACATTTTATTCATGCAATCTATTGAGATTGCAAATGCCAATTATTGCCATTAAGAATTACACGGAAACCACGTAATGAGATGAATTTGTCAAACCAAATTAACTGTTCCAGTGATGTTAACCGGCTTTAAAGCATTCATACCCATTCCGTGTTGTTGTAAATCAACTTAACAATCTAATGATACTGGCACTTTCCTTTAATAAATTTTATAATATTGTGTTGTAATTTGTGTTGATTATATCATTTAAGAGTTTTTTTATTCATTTGGCAAGTGATATATTTTGATAAGAAAGTAAATGTAGCTGCTTAATGTTAATTTCTAATAAACTGTCATAAAATAAAATATAAAATTACTTGGAATAAAGGTCGTTTGCAACAAAACAATACGTTTTGTTCCAGTAACAATACATTAGGCTCTAGTCTGAAACATTGTTTATGCTGTTATTCAGTCCCCATTCAGTCCCGGCGATGGCATGGATGTTTGTAGTGGTTCGGGATCCATTTTAAACCATAGGTCCCGGTCTAATATGACTGTAGAGCGTTATGCTGACAACCCAACACATAATTCTAAGATGTGGCCACACCATTACAATAAGGACAGATCAGGGGTGTACAAACGTGAAGTGCACGGGTTATTTCCCCGATCTTTATACATGCCTGTGAGCATAAACAAAAAATTTTATACAGTACCCTGCACTGCTATTCGTAAAGAATAATCTATGCTCAGGAGATCCATCTACTGACAAACTTTGGAACTTTTTCTGACGCCCTACCGTTTCCCCCTTCTTCAAGTATCTTCAGTTCAAATTTCAACTCATTCTGATGGATGATTCTTTTTTTTTTCCGTTTTCGAAAACGGAACTTATATTATAATCGCCATCTATGTATATATGATTGTTTTATTGCATTGAATCTGCACTCATTTAATAGTAATTGTCCTTGTCTGAAATAATGCTGATACAGTTATATATCAAATTAAATACGTCAACGACGTCAAATTAAATACGTCAAATTTAAAAACGTCAACGACATATAATTAATGTTTACAACGTCAAAACGTTTAAACGCTAAAACGTTAAACGTTAACGTGTAAACGTTACAAACGTTTACAATGTCAAATAATAATGTAAAAACATTTTATTTTCAAAAAGCATTTTCACATGATTCAACATTGTAAACTATAAGTATATCAAATTAATATAAAATGATGTATCAGTTATCTGTTTGCAATATTCGCAATTAATACACATCCATATATCCAGGAATGCAAGCCCAAACTCGTGTGAAACATTACCCTTGCTACGATAATTCTGTATATTAACAAACAGGCTGTTCCTGACGATTGGACAGATTTGAAACACGCCAGTTCAAATGGCCTTTTCTATATTTTATTCATGCAATATATTGAGATTGCAAATGCCAATTATTGCCATTAAGAATTACACGGAAACCGCGTAATGAGATGAATTTGTCAAACCAAATTAACTGTTCCAGTGATGTTAACCGGCTTTGGTCATTCATACCCATTCCGTGTTGTTGTTAATCAACTTAACAATCTAAGGATACTGGCAATTTCCTTTAAAACATTTTATAAGCTATAATTTGTGTTGATTATATCATTTAAGGTTTTTACAATTATTTGGGCAATTGATAAGATTTGACAAGAAAGTAGATTTAGCTATTTAATGTTAATTTCTAATACAGTGCCATAAAATAAAATAATATGACAAAAAAGGGTGTTTACAACAAAACAGCATATTTAGTTAAGGCAATTATGATTAAAAAATTATTTATCCATATATAAGTTATAAAATATTATAAAATAATGGGTTTAATTAATAAATTTATTGCAAATTAATTATTTATGTAAGTATCAAATATAAAGTACTATTCTTATATAAAATAAATCATATATAAACACAGATTGGTCACAGAAAAATAGAATACTTCTCTGATTATATTATATCAGAGAACTAATTAATAATCTTTATAAATTATATTTTTATTAATTAAATAAGCTGTTTTATAATACTTTATATTATAAAACAGCTTATCTAATTAATAAAAATATTATAAATTATTATGATATAAAATACTATTTCTTATGTAAATTAAATCATATAAAACACAGACAGATTACAGAAAAATAGAATACTTCACTGATATAAGTCAATGATATATAATATAAAATATTATGAAATAGCGTATGTAAATAATAAAAATTATTACAAATGTAGTATCCATGTAAATATAGAATATAAAATAATATTTTTTACATAAAATAAATCGTGTAAAACAAGGGTTGATCATAAAAAAAATAAGAAGAATATAGAATGCTTCACTGCTATAATTATACTTTGATTTGAATATACTATTTTCTGTAATTTTTTGTATCATTCCATTACTATAGTAATTTCAAGGCAGATGGTCACTTATTTGTTTGCAATGCTCACAATTAATACACATTCATAAATCCAGGAATTCAGGCCCAAATTCGTGTGAAACATTACCCTTGTTACGATAATTCTGTGTATTAACAAACAGGCTGTTCCTGACGATTGGACAGATTTGAAACACGCCGGTTCAAATGGCCTTTTCTACATTTTATTCATGCAATCTATTGAGATTGCAAATGCCAATTATTGCCATTAAGAATTACACCGAAACCACGTAATGAGATGAATTTGTCAAACCAAATTAACTGTTCCAGTGATGTTAACCGGCTTTGGTCATTCATACCCATTCCGTGTTGTTGTAAATCAACTCTACAATCTAATGATACCAGCAATTTCATTTAATAAATTTTATAATCTTTAGTTGTAGTTTATGTTGATGATAACATTTAAGGTTTTCATAAGCATTTGGCAGTAGATATTTGATAAGAAAATAGATTTAGTTATTTAATGCTAATTTCTAATACACTGTCATAAAATAAAATTGTAAATAATATAAAATAAAGGTTGTTTGCAGCAAAACAGTATATTTAGTTAATGCAATTATGATTAAAAATTATTTATCCTTGTACAGAATTAATAAATTCATTACGAATTAATTATTCGAGAAAGTAAAATATAAAATGTATATTTGTATTTGTATATATATATATATATATATATATATATATTTGTATTTTATATTTTATATAAATTTTAGAAATAAATATTATATATAGAGAGAATAAAATATAAAATGATAATTCTTTTATAAAATAAATCATATGAAACACAGACTGATCACAGAAAGACAGAATACTTTACTGATATAATATAAAAAAGCTTATTTAATTAATAAAATTATTACAAATTATGTATTCCTATAAGTATAAAATATAAAAAATTATTTTTTATATAAAATGAAGCATATAAAACACAGTTTTATATCACAAAAATTAGATTGCTTCACTGCTATAATTGCACTTTTATTTAAATAAATTTTTTTCTGTAATTTTTTGTATTATTCAATTACTATTGTAACGTCTCGGTCTATATTAGACCTATAAAGGCTTCAAGAAGACGGTCACTTATCTGTTTGCAAGATTCACAATTAATACACATTCATAAATCCAGGAATTCTGGCCCAAATTCGTGTGAAACAATACCCTTGCTACGATAATTCTGTGTATTAACAAACAGGTTTGTTCCTGACGATAGGACAAATTTGGAACACGGCAGTTCAAATGACCTTCTCTATATTTTATTCATGCAATATATTGAGATGGCAAATGCCAGTTATTGCCATTAAAAATTACACGGAAACCGCGTAATGAGATGAATTTGTCAAACCAAATTAACTGTTCCAGTGATGTTAACCGGCTTTGGTCATTCATACCCATTCCGTGTTGTTGTAAATCAACTCTACAATCTAATGATACCGGCCATTTCATTTAATAAATTGTATGATCTTTAGTTGTAATTTGTGTTGATTATAGCATTTAAGATTTTTATAATTATTTGGAAATTGATACGGTTTGATAAGAAAGTTGATTTAATTATTTATTGCTAATTTCTAATACACGGTCACGAATAAAATATAAAATAATATGAAATAAAGGCTAAAACAGTTTATTTTAACTTTTATTTCATATTAATGGAAATGATTATAATTATGGTTTCAGTTAATGGAATTACAATTTAATAATTAATTAGTCATGTAATTATGAAATACCCAATATTACCTTACTTACGCTTTTGTATCTGTATTAGGTTTAAATACTTAAAATCAGAAAATAATTGTCATAATATCTTACTTGAAATAAAGAAACATAATTGTGTCTGCCTATAATCCCTTTTATGGGTGAAGAAATCTGTTTAAATCACAATTCATATGTAGAAAAATTAAATTCTCATTATATAAAACCTTATTAGACCTATTTTGGTCTTGTCTCTAAAACTCGGATTTTGGCAAGACCTGATGAGGCCGATTTGGGGAGATTTAAGTAAAATGTTTTTAGGCTATTCTTTGATGTGTTAGGAAAAGTGATTGTTGGAGAAGACGGTACAACACAGAAATTTAAAAATACTATATAGAAACAGATATCATAAAAGTTATTAAGATCAATACATTAAACTGGGCTTCTCCTTCCTAGTAAAAAGGCTCGTTCGGGCAAAGCCACAGGGACAAAGAGGAAGAGGACGACCCAAGTTGCGATGGATAGACGCAGTTGTAAAAGATTTTGTTGTACTAGCGGTTAAGAATTGAAGGAACCTTGTCATCCAGAGGAATGCACGGAAATCCCTTCAAAGGAAAGCCTTGGACCACCCTGGGCTGTCGTGATATTGGTGATGATAAAATATAAGATAATATTTCCTATATAAAATAAGTCAAATAAAACACAGATAAACAGAATGCTCTACTTATATAATCATATTATTATTTGAAAATAATATTTTCTGTAATTTTTTTGTATCATGACATTACTATACGCAAGAGAGTATGTTATAAAACAACAATGACAAATTATATTAAATATCAGTAGAAATAATACAAATGAAAATACTAATTCAGAGTCAATATTTAATGTTTTTTTATTACATAAAATGAAAAGTAATAATACTAAACTTATTTCTAAATGAAATTTGTAATTTTATAAACATTTGTGATATAAATTTTATATAAATCTTAAAATTTTGCAAAAAAAACATTATTATTTTTATTTATTTATTTAAAAGCCTTATTTTCTTAAGAACAAAGAAATAATTCCTTTTGTATAAATATTAATTGCAGTTATTTTTTTTTAAATGAAAAATAACTCAATTAACAAAAAAATATATTTTACCGCAGTGTGTCTTGAAAATATTCTTCTTAATTAAAAATATCTCTTTATTTTTTTAAGTGAAAGTATTTTACGGCGTTTTTATGCCTCTAATATTCAAACTAAAGAAATAATTTAATTTAACCGGATTAGAAAAGACATTTCCGAAAGTTGATGTAAAACAAAACAGAAACTTAATTGATCAAATTGCTTGCTGATTAAAAACCTGGTTTTCAATAACAATGAAAATTCCTCTCTTTAAAAAAAAGGGTTTCAAAACAACCTGACAAATTGATGATAATAAAAAAAGGAAAACTTTTCATTCTAATTAAATTTCATTATTCGGTGTTAACATTACTCAATGATTGTCAAGATATGCTTAGAAAAATTTATCTAAGCATTAAATTAATAATAAAAACTAAAAAATATGCTAAATATTCCTTCTTAATTAGCATGTGTTTTGGTACTTACTACGAATTTGAATATTTGTTACTAACTACATCGTTTGGTTTTGTTTAACTTTTTTGAAGATATTAATCCCAATTCACATGGTAACTATAAAAGCATCATTTAAACTCTTAAATAAGTTAATATTTATTTTTATTAAAATAATTGAACGTATTCTGTCCATAAAATATCTATAGACAAGTTACATTTACATACAAATATACAATACATTTACACATCGAGCATTTACATACAAATATACAATTAATGTACTTAACGAATGTTTATATACTCATTTGCATACAAATATGCAATACATTTACGTAACGCATATTTACATACAAATATACAATACATTTACATACAAATATACAGTACATTTACATAACGAATATTTACATACAGATATACAATACATTTGCATACAAATATACAATACATTTACACAACGAGCATTTACATACAAATATATAATATACAATGTTTATATACATTTGCATACAAATATACAATACATTTACATAACGAACATTTACATACAAATATACAGTTCATTTACATTTATTTACATAACAAAAATTTTGCATATATACAATACGCACATTCTTCAAATATATAATTAATGGAATTTTCTTATTTCAAGACACTCAATAAACATTTTGGACTTTATCAAGTTCAAAGAAAAAAAAATTTTCGTTTAGAATTTTCTAGACATTCTTTTCGAAAAATTCTTATGGCACATTCTTGACTGAATATAAACATTTTGCAAGTTCAAAGAAAAAAAGTTAAATTTTCCCATTTTTTTTCCTTATCCCATAGATAGAAACATCTAGACCACGTTGAAGAACCCGTATGGTCTCATGGATAAAGGGAAAGGTCCTAATATTACAAATATTACAAATATTTATATACAAATATATAAACGAATATTACAAATCCTATGGGGGTGGAGAACCCATAGGTAGAAGCCTGGTCTAATATGTAAACCGTAGGTTCTGGTCTAATATGGCTGTGAAATCAAGGGCATAGTGCTGACAGCCCTACCTATAAGAAAGAAACATATACTGTCTCGAAATCTGCCAGTACATGGACAACCGTGTTCCCTGATGGGGCTGTTACGCCATTGAAAAGGAAGAAATTTTCTTTTCATTCCACTCGGTAGAAAGCAACATCTAGATCAAGTCCAAGAACCCGTGCGATATCATGGAAGGAGGGAAAGGGGGCAACTTCTGTTGAGATTGAGAACCCGTAGGTAGAAGTCTGACTTGGCTGTGTGACTTTGAAAAAAGACGGTGGTGCTTTCCGGAAGCACTTATAGGGGGAAGTAACTCGCATTTGAGTGTCGTATGGAAAAAATGCCAGTAAACTCGAACTAGGTAGTCCGAATCACGATGGGGCCTGATGGCTGAGTTGCTAACGCTCTGGTGCTCGGTACCACAGGTTTCAGGTTCGATTCCCGATGGTACCATGGATGTTTGTAGTGGTTCGGTGTCCTGGTCCGTAGAGCGTCACAGAGCCCAATCACATAAAATCCCACATTAAACCCAGACTTTAAATGGGCATTTCAGCTCTAGGCACAGTGATGTGGTGTAGTAGTCCGACTAATGAGGCAAGATGCCAAACGTCTCAATCACCATCGAGTCTCTCGTTTTTTGAAGCAGTGCTTACAACAAAGCTGCCAGTAGATTTAACGCATGCCCTAATGCTCACTAGCGGCATTCACTGCCATTGAGTCATGAGACGGGTAGTTAATAACTCAGTGAAAAAGGGCAAAATAATACCCGGCAAACGTTGTTTTGCCATATACATTATTTCTATAAAATATTTTTTTAGTTAAATAAAAAAAAAAAAAAAAAACTAACTTACTATAAGTGTGTGGAAATGTGGTTATGATTGGAAGAGGAATGGAACGTTGCAGACAATGACGGCGTATAAAATGATAATACACTAACCATTTATTTATTTCATCCTTTATATTTTATTAAATTAATAAATATATTTTAAATTACATTATATAATAGCTGTATATGCATCAAAAATAGTTATTTACATATTTACTACTAATTATGGCAATTAAAAAATAATCAACATCAATCTCTAAGTGCAATGGAGTGTACGATATTTTTGGTTAGTCCGTCTTTAGCCAACACAAACAAACTGGATGGTTTACCCACACGCGAACATGCCACGTATAGTTGTCCGTGGGAAAAACACGGTGTGCCCAAATCTAAGCCACAAACAGACATCGTTTGGCCTTGCGACTTATTGATTGTCATTGCGAATGCCAATCTAATTGGAAATTGAATACGTTTGAATTCAATTGGCACATCTGTGGGAATCATAGGGATTCGTGGCAGCAATATATTTTCGCCTCGGTACTTGCCATTCAAAATGCTGGCTTCGATAACGTTTTTCATTAATTTTTTAATGACTAATCGTGTTCCATTGCACAGCCATGGTGGGTTCAAATTACGAATCAAAATAACCGGAGATCCAACCTTTAATTGTAAATGATGCGGTGGCATGCCTGGCAAATCCAATGAATTCAAAAACTCAATTGGATAATTTACAGCTTCATTGGCATCGCAAACTGTATCGATAGATTTGTATGACACCAAGTTCCCTGGCAACAACTGTTGTATCTTGGAATTTAAACCATTGACGTCCACATTTTTTGCTGCCAAAATTGCTCTTTCTGCCAACCAATCAAGATTTTTGAATTGTGTGCATACATCGGGAAATATGTGGTCGATGAGATTATTTTGCGAGTCGATGATTGTGCAGAAATCTGTCGGAAATTTTATGCATCCAGTATTTTCATGTACAGCAATTTTTCCATCGCCATTATCTAACAGTTGTTTTGAGAATGTTTCAGCGGATGGATCTTGAAGCATTTGAACGCGCATGTTTACTTTTAGTTGTAATTTTTCAACATTACGCCACAGTGACGATGATTTTAAGCAAGCGTTGATCTCATCAGCGTACGTTGAACGTTGGAATGGCAGGAAGTGTTTGCCTGAAATCACCTGAAAGGAGTAACAGAGTGCCGCCAAATAGTTTGTCGTTATAAGTTTATGCTTTCGATAATCTTATGCTTTCGAATTGCAAATAACACTTACTTTACTGGAATCCCAGATTCGCCACAATAAAGAAAATTACAACACAATTACACCTGTAAGTTAAAACGCAATAACAGCCATCTTTATTTTTCTTAGAACAATAATAAAGTTGCCAATTTTGCTTAACTAAACATTAACACACGCTACACGTGTAAATATAATTTAATGCTACACGTGCAAAGAATATAACTTAACAAAACATTAACTTAAGACATTAACACGCTACACGTGCAAATATAACAGTATTCGTTCTCTTATTATTTGACTTACCTTTAACAATGATAAAACACGTATATTTATTTAACACGTAAATATTTCTCTTTTAAATTAAAACTATTCCCACAAAAACGTTGCGTATAATATATACAGGTAAAGCAACGGCCGTTGTTGGCGCGAGTTCACAACACGTGTTGATTTATATAAGATCACTTAATTAAATAAAAGTAAAAAAAATGAAGCCGATTAAAGACTTTAATTTTTGTTTAAGCACACGTGCTGTAATGTCATGACTAAGAAATTAAAAAAAAAAAAAAACTACATTGTTTTACGAAAGAAATTTTTAAAAATATTTAGGGGTGGACCACCCTTATCACTTAGGGGTTTAAAAAATAGATTACGACCGATTCGCAGACCTACCAAATATGCACAAAAATTTTCATAAGAATCGGTCAAGCCGTTTCGGAGGAGTTTGGCAACAAACACTGTGACACGAGAATTTTATATATTAGAAATTAATTATGTTTTATATACCTATTTGTAACTAAGCAAAAACTTTCAAATACTTTACCTGTAATGGAGAGACATTATTTCTGCAGTAAAATCCCTTATTTTATGCATGTAAAACAAAAAGTTCAATATAAATAAATATTATTTTTTTAAATTGTCTTGTACTTATGAAATAAATTTTACCAATTTTATTCTCTTTAAATATGAAATTATATATATGGTTTACATTTAATGATAAACAAATAAATAAATGAATTATGTTTTATGTACTTAAAATATAATATAAATTATAATGAAAAAGTATTGAACCTTGTCCTAAATTTAAATATTTTTAAGCATGCTTAATAAATTGTTTAATTGTTGAAAAAAATCATAACTTCGGTTAACATAGTATTAACATAAATTCGGTTAACATAACATTAACAGAAATTAAATTAACCTAACATTAACATAAATTCGATTAACATAATCGTTAATAAATCGTAACTTCGATTTCTTTAATTAAAACAAAAACAAAAAAACAAAAAAATATAAAACAAAATTAAGTGAATTCCTACTTTTTTCCTCTATATAGCAGAAAGTCCTTTATAAATACTTTCATTCATTTTTTTAAGTTTATCTGGTGCCATCTATTGGTAGATATATACAACTTAAATCTAAAAAAAACTCTAAAAGTAATTAATTAAATTTAATTACTGAATTAATATTGAAAAACTGTATTAACATCCAGTGTCATCCACTACAAGTTTAAAAAAATGTATTTGAACTTGAGTGGATGAATAAAAAGTATTTTATTAACGGTTGAAAATTTGAACAAGATATATATAGAGAGAGTGTGAACTAATAGAAGGAATTAAAAAAGAAATATTTTTCTATTTTAAATATAATACTGAAACATTAAAATATATAAAACAATTTTAGAAATTAAAATTTATCTTTCTTCTCAATAATTTACTGCTTTTGTTTTCTACAACAATGTTTTAAAATATTTATTGTGATATTACTTTCAATAAAATATATTGACGAAATTTATATGAGAATATAAATCAATTCAAACATCCATTCCGAATTCTAATATTCCATTCCCTATAGGTAAAACCTTCGCTTGCACTCACGTAGGCGTTTGACCAATGAGATTTATCGTTGATATTCAACCAATCGATTCCAAACGTCGGTGATTGGTTAGGGCATATTTAAGATCCTCTCAGGATTTAGGCACAGCTATGACTCTGCCTCCGCGTGCATTCATCATGCAAAGCAAACAGTGACTGTCGCCAGTAGCTGTGAACGGATTGGCCATTACAAGACGGAACTAATCGTGATTTAAATGCAAGATCTACGAAAGGACTAAGTGATCATTTCTGGAGGAGGTTCATAATTTCCGCCGATTCGGAGATGGTCGTTAATAAGTCACCGATGCATTGGTCACTCTTACGCTTTGAGATTAATATTTCTAATGAATGTATCTTCAGCTTTGAGCATTGGGATTGAATAAAATGAATTAAAATACTGAACGGATACTGTGCTGTACTTAGTAATTTAAGATTTGTACTGTATTTGGTAATTTTATTAAAGTTAAGACAAAATATGGTATTGAGAAATCTGAATAACATGGTTGAATTAAAAGATATTTACATATAAATGAAGACAAAGTAGGATAAGTTGTTAATGCATTGGTCACTCTTATGTTTTGAGATTTTCCAATAAATGTATCTTTAGCTTTGAGTATTGGAATTGAATAAAATGAATTAAAATAACGAAAGTTTTTGGTACTGCAGTATTTTGAAATTGTATTTAAGTTAAAGCGAAATAAAATAATGAGCAATCTGAATAGCATGGATGAATTAAAGGGTATTTGACTATAAATGAAAGCAATGTAAGATAGTTTGTTAATAAGTCACTCTTTTGTTTTGAGATTAATATTTCCTATAAATGTATCTCCAGTTAGAAGATTGGGATTGTATAAAATGAATTAAACTAAGGAAAGTCATTTGTATTGTATTTAGTAATTTAATCGAAGTTAAGACAAATCTGAATAACATGGCAGAACTAAAATGATTTTTACATATAAATGCAAACAAAGTAAGACAATTTGTTACTAAGTCATTTTTATGTTTCACATTAATATTTCTAATAAATATATCTCTAGCTTTGAGGATTGGGGTTGAATAAAATGAATTAAAATACTGAAAGTCCTCAGTACTGTACTTTATTTTATAATTTGATTTAAGCTGAGTCAAATTATAGGGTATTAAAATAGTTACAAAAAAAGGGTATTAAAATAGTTACTTGTTCACTGGCACTTGTTATTTTTCGGTGTTCCCATAATACGTAATTAAAGAGCCTTCTACAATATATCTACAAAGAGGATAATAATGATCACAAATGCTCAGAAAAGGAGAAGGAACAAGAAGAATGTCCTTCCTAAAAGTCTTCCTCAAGATAACAATAAAAATAGAATTAAAATACTCACGAAAGAGAAATGAAAGTTAGAAAAAAACCCATGAGTGCTGAAGTCTGACTGCATGGAATCATTAGCAAGAAGAATAAATGATTCCATTTTAAATGGATTTACCTTCACCCACAGTAATTGAACTCAGAGCTTTTTTTTTACCACAAAGCAAGGATTCAACGTACAAATCAATCACTTCTTGTAGATTTAATGTTCCTCTCACTATCTGCTGTGAATTGCAGTCACTGCCTTCAAGACAGAAGATACTGGATGGCGATTGTGATAAGATGTGTGCAACCCGCTTAGTTAGTTAGGCGTTTTGTTGGTATTTCTTCCATAAAATATGCAAATGCAAATGCAATTATCTCCAAACATTTCCCGTAAGGCAATTCTTCTTCTCATGCCCATCGTATAGGCCAGGGATGGGCAAACTACAACCCGCGGATATAATTTTAATTTACCGGTCCGAGGAAAATTAAAAGAAATATATATTTATATATTATATATCCATCTCTTTTTTACTTTGATTAACTATTATTTTTTTCTTGCATTTTTTCAAAGGACTAGTGATCTTTTTACTTTCTCTATTTTTTTTCTACCAAACATAAATCGACGGAAATAGCAAGCACAGACAGCTTTCAATCGATAAAGTGTTAAAACCGAAAGTTCTTTGTTAATTATTGCTGTAGATTAGCGGCAACAAGCGTTATCTCTTTCTCGGGGAGCAGATTAATGGGAATCCAATATAGGTGAATTAGACTTCACATGTGGCAGACTGCGCATTTTAAACTCCAGCCTTAGAAAGTATTATTTCAGAAGTAAAGTGACAGATGAGCATTCAGCTTCGTTCCTTAGAATCAGTACATCTCTTCGAACCTATAAGGAACTTTTAAGAATGAAATCGCAGTTTCATTCTTCTCATTAACATATTTAAATTGCAATACTTGCATATTGTTTTTAAAATGTTAGAAAAAATTGTACTGGCCCGCCAAACTTTTTTTTTTTTTTTTTTTTTTTCGATTTTTGGCCAGCGTCCGAAAAAGTTTGCCCATGACTGGCATAGGCTATTCAAGGTTGGAAAATCGAAAACGCTGATAAAAGGATTCCGTATTTTATCAAACAAATATGGTCTCCATTGATAGCGAAAATCAATAGATAGTATAGACAAATATAGGCCAAATTCTATCAAAACATATATTATTTCATAGTAATTAAAAATGCAAGATCTAATTATTTAAAATTAATAAATGTTTGATCCAATTTAATAATTTACTTTAACAATTACACCTAACGATTATACAAACATTTAATACCAATGCTTATAATCATTTAATATTGTTACATTTTATACAATGCGTATAAGCTCCATGACTACCTGTCTCCATGGACCTCAACAAGTATCTACAAGTGTCATGACTACCTGTCTCCATAGACCTCAACAAGTGTCTTGACTACTTGTTTTCATGACTACCTATCACCATGGACTTTCTTCCTATATCAGCATAACTAGATGCTGGAACCAGTGGACGAAAGTTTGAGTTTACAACATAGTATCCTGTTCCAAAACCAATAATGTTTCAGAATCATCATCCGAAAAGTACGCACATAGTTGGCACAATCTTTGTGAGTCCTTTTGTCTATTCTTACTATTACACTTTGCTGACAATCATTTGTTATTGTGAAACGAACATTATCTTCTGTGCCCCTTAGAGTAACCCACCGTGTACTCTGCTTCAATTGATTCAATATGGTCAGACTGTGATGCAGTGGAGACAAATCAGTTTCAATGAAGAATTATGATTTAATTTGGGTCCTAATGTTGACTGCGCACGTGTTTGCTGAAGACCCCCAAGAATAATACTTCAATGCCGTCTACTGTTTGGAAGGCTCACCAAGCTACACATGATGTTATTGACTTATGGTAATAGCATAAAATATGACCATTTTTTACGCCATACATTTTATACTAATGCTTATAAGCATTAAGCATTATTATTTGATGGCAATAATTATCAATTCTTATAAGCATTAAGCCTTATTATTTAGAGCCAATACTTTTCAATGCTTATAAGCATCAATTTTATATCATTATACTTTTAATACCAATGCCTATAAGCATTAAGTTTTATTATATTTAGTACTTATGCTTATTTAATTATATTTATTACCAATGCTTGTAAGCATAAGATTTTGTTATATTTAATACTAATGTTTATTTTATTATATTTAACTCAAAAGCTTATTTTATTATATTTAACACTAAAGTTTATTTTATTATATTTAATACTAATGCTTATTTTATTATGTTTAATTCCAATGCTTAAAATATTTACGTATTATCACATTTGATTTTAATGCTTATAAATTTAATGCCAATGCATATAAGCATCATTATTTTATGTAAATGCTTCTACATTTATTATCAATTCTTATAAGCTTGAAGTACTATATTTTTGACGACAATGTTTATCCCAATGCTTATAAGCATTACATATTTATATATTTTATACCAATACTTAGAACTAAGCAGTTGATAATAATGCTTATAATTCATATTAAATGCCATAATTTAATCTCAAGTGTCTTGAAGTACATAAAACTTGCTTTTGAAATTTTAATTTCCAAAAATACAATTAATTAAATTATACGTAATTTTTAATAACTAAGAAATGCCACATGAAAACAATTTAATTTTTGCTGATAAATTTTAAACAAAAAAATACAGTTTTGAAATTAATATCTTTTATGATGAAATGCAGTTTATAAAATACAAAATGTTTACAATATTATTTGCGTTTAAACATTGTATTACTTGGGGAATAGCATTTACGTGCTTCAAGTTTTTAGCTTATTACTTGTCAAGTAAAAAAGCTCATTAATTCTTCTGATTAAAACCAACAACATCAGGACAAGTAGCAAAGTCCCTGCGGTAACCATATGCGATGAAGACAGCGTATTTGAAATTTAATTACCGTAATCTTCTACATGGTCAAAAGCTGTCAAAGCCAAGTTTGATGGATTGGTAAACTTTGTACGATAAACAACAACCATAAAGTATCATAGTTTTATACTGAAAAAAAAGGAAAATTAAAACAGGGTCAAGCCTTTCATAAATAATAAAATTATACACTTAAATATCAGATAAATACTTTATTATTTTTTCGTTACACAAGATTTTATATATTTATGCAATTGATACCATGGCATCTGCAAAAATTCCATTTAATATATATTATGTTAGACTCTTAGACTTGCATGAACAACACACAAATGACAGCCAGTATCAAAAAAATAACTATATATTAAATAACTTACAGATATCAGATTGAATGATTTACTCTATTGTAACGTCTCGGCTTATACTAGACCTATAACAGCTTCAAGAACAGGGCTATTTTAATGTTCCGGGGCACACTTTCATTTTTATTTACAAGAAATATATATATAACGAAATGAAAAATTATACTTACAATGCTTATAAACATGTATTATTACATTTTACGCTATTATACATTTAATGCCAATGCTTATAAGTATTAGTACATATGATGACAATGCTTACAGACATTTTGTTTTATTATTTTTAATACTAATGCTTATAATCTTCATGCATTATTACATTTTAGATCAATGCGCATAAATTTAATGCCAATGGGTATAATCATCATTGCATTTCTTGTAAATGCTTTTAAATTTAATACTTATAAGTTTTAAGCACTAATATATTTAATGTCAATGCTTATAAGTATTATGCATTACGGCTTATATCAATACTTATAATAATGCCGATGCTTATATTCCTTAAACACTATGACATTTGAGGATGGCTATTTTTGTAATTTAAATTTGATATTAATGCTTATAATTTACAATTAATGCCAATATTTATGCATTTAAGGCCAATGCTTATAAGTATCATAACATATGTAAACGCTTATATATTTAATACCTATAGATATATATAGCTTTCAAGTATTATATTTGAAGCCAATATTTATCCATTTGATACGAGTGCTTAAAAGCGTTAAGCATTAGTATATTTAATACCAATACTTATAAACATTAATCATTATTACATTTGATGGCATTTTTTATAATTTACGTTTGATATTAATGCTTATAATTTTCAATTAATGCCAATTTTAATACACTTAAACTCGATGCTTATAATCAGAGAATCGTAAAGTGCAGCAAAACTGTTCTTTGCATATTTTAATTTTTGAAAATACAATTAATTAAATTACAAGTAATTTTTAATAACTGAAATATGCCACCAGAAAACAATTTATTACTGCTGATAAAATTAAAACTAAAAATTTCAGTTTTGAAATTAATGTATTTTATGATAAAATATATTTTATAAAACACAAAATGTTTACAATATTATTTGCGTTTAAACAATATTTTACTTGGGGGATGCCCTTTATGCAATTCAAGTTTTTAGTTTGTTACTTGTCAGATAAAAAAAACCCATTAATTCTTCTAATTAAAGCCATTACTTTCATTCTGAATTATTCAGCTATTATACTTTCCTTCTGAAAAAAAAAGAGAGAAACTAAAATATGGTCAAGAATTTCATAAATAATAAAATTATATACTTAAATAGTAGATAAATAATTTATTATATTTTGATATAAAAGATTTCACATATTTATTTAGTTAGGACAATGATATCTGCAAAAATTCCATATGGTGTATATTATGTTAGAATCATGAACTTGCAGAAATATTTCAGAATGCTTATAAGTATTACTCATTATTACATTTATGTGAATGCTTATAAGTATTACTCATTATTACAGTTATGATGCCAGCTCATTGTTACAGAATGCTTATAAATTTAATGCCAATTCGAATGAGCATCATTACATTTAATGTGAACGTTATGCATTTTGTGCCTATACTAATAAGCTTCAAGTATTACTTTTGACGTCAATGCCTATAATTTGACATTTGGTATATGTATGAATATACATAAATTTGACATGACTTTTGATGCCACTCTTTAAAAACATTATGCATTGCTATATTTAATGCCAGTGCTTACAAGCACTAAAAATTATTACGTTTCATGTAAATACTTAAACATTTAATACCAGTGCTTATAAGCATTAATCTTTAATATATTTATTATGAATGCTTATAAACATTACTCATTATTACAGTTATGTCAATGTTTATATTAATGGCAATGCTTACATTCAAGAAGCATTATTATTTTTGATGGTATTTTTCATAATTTATGTTTGATATTAATGCTTATAATTTATAATTAATGCTAATGTTTATGCAATTAATGGCAAGAGTCGTACAGTACACTAAACCTCTTTTTTGCAAATGTTAACTTCCGAAAATACAATGAGTTAAATTACACGGAATTTTTAATAAAAACGAAAAGAGTTTATTTCTGTTGGTAAAATTAAAAACTAAAAATTTCTTAAATTAAAGTCTTTTATGATAAAATACAATTTATATAAACTACAAAATGCTTACAATATTGTGTTTAAACAATGTGTTACTTGGGGAATAGCTTTTATGTGCTTCAAGTTTTTAGCTTGTTACTTGTCAAATAAAAAAAAAACTCATTAATTCTTCTGATTAAAACCAACAAGATCAGTACACGTAACGAAGTCCCTGCGGTAACTACATACTATGAAGACAGCGCATTTGAAATGTAATTACGGTAATCTGCCACACTGTCAGAGCTGTCAACAGTAAGTTTGATGGATTGGTAAAGTTTGGCCGATAAAACAACAACCATGAAGTATCATATTTTTATTCTGAAAAAAGGGAAAAATTAAAACAAGACACTTAAATAGTAGATAAATGCTTTATTTTCTATAATAGATTTTATATATTTATTCAATTGGGACTCTGATATCTGCAAAAATTCCATTTGATATACAGGGTAATTATAAATAAAGCCCCTTTCAGTTCGAATTTGAACTAACTGTGAGGAGTGATTCTTTTTTTACAGCATTTTGAAAGTGGGACTTTAATTATAATCACCCTGTATATCATGTTAGACTCGGGGATTTGCAGAAATAAAAATACTTGACAACACACAAATGAAAGCCAGTCTAAAAAAATATTGCCAAACTGGGCAATCAGATTCATGCGAATATCCTAATTTTAATTTACAAGCACTATATATATATATACAAATATAGAACTCTGGGTTATTATAGAAAAAAATTATAAATACAATTTGATCACGAGTGCACGATTAAATCACAAGTATAGTTCACACCTAGGTCAGAGATTTTTTAGAGTTCTAGAATCTAATTGCCTGATCTGCAGCAGACGTTAATTATCACCGTGATAAGCGAAATCACCAGGGGTTCTCTTTGAAAAATAGGCGGAAACTCCGGCCTATTTAGTCACTTCAGAGAAAAAGTAAACCAAAAATCCTGGTCGACACGTAGCAGAAATATCTCTTTTTCCTAAAACACCTCCCTTTAAAAAATACTTGAAGGCGGGGGGGCATCTTCAATAATTAATCATTAGGGTTGACATTTCTCAGATCGTGGTCTTTCACTAATCATGATGGAACAACTCACGGTGCATTCCATATTCAATCTGTAGTTGTTTCAAACTGTGAAAATCACACAGACATTTTCTAATTTCATGAGTCTCATTATCCATGACACCGAATCCATGACATATTTGAGTTACAGGTTTTAATTATTAGTGTAAAACACTAATCGCACCTCATATAATTATCCACAACAGAGTTCATCTATTGTCAAATTTGTGTGATGGCTATTATTATGTACTTGTCAAAGAATGGTCATTCTTCTATCCTGGGAAAGAAATGCCACAACTCTTTCTTAGGAAAAAAGGCTACACTATGTAGGCTATAAAATCATCGAAGTAATTAATAAACAACGATGACAATTTATATTAATTATCATGAGTAGTAATGCAAATACAAATACAAATTCAGAGTGAATAACTTTAATTCATGAGTCTCATTATACATGATACTGAATATCTACTATAAGATTTCAGTGACATAATCTGAATTTGATTCAGAATTAGTACATACCACTAATTGCATGTAAAATAAGTACCCACAACACTACATGTCTTCTGTCAAATTTGAGTGAGGAGTTGTTATTATATACTTAGTCAAATAATATTAATTCCTCTCTCCTAGGAATGAAATGTCAAAACTCTTCCCGTGAGTAAAAATTTACAGTATATACCGAAAACCACGGACTGATCTAATTTAAAATTATACTTGGTTATTAAATTTAAATAAAATGTATATTAACTGGTCATTTTAAATTAAATTTATTAATATAATCGAAAAAGAAATATTTTGCAAATTATTGAAATTCTACTTTATAACCGTAATTTATAACCGTAAATAATCAGCTGTAAATAATGTGTTTTACTAATGAGTAATTAAATGCCTTCAATTCAAGAGATATCTACTTAGTAACAAATGTATTGTTATTTATTAAAGGCATTTGTTACGAAGTGTAATAAGCAACTAATTACAGTTCGTTGAAATTAAATCACACCACTAAATCATGAACAATGCAGAACATGTTTCATTTGTATGCAGCCTTGAATGCCATACAGACTTCCATTTGATAAGATTTAATGGGATTTAAATATTGTCTTCCGTTGCTGGAAATGTAATGACTTTTGAAGAATCATTGTTTGTTGTTTTTATTCCGACTTTCCCATTAAATAAATGCACTTGAAACTAACTGCAGAATTAAGCTCTTTAATTCTATTAATTCAAACTACGACTCAATTGGAGGTTTCTTGGATTAGGTTAATTATTGAATCAAAATATATCGTAAAGTGGTTTAAAATTGCTGAAAAAATAATACACTCGTTTAAATATTTGATTAGTTAATTAAAATAATTAGTTTAAACTTTATTAGAAGCATTAAATGTATCAATTTGTAAAATATCACTTTCAAAGAACATTCAGGAATTGTTTTAAAAATAATTCAAAATTTTAATTATTTAATTTGGTTTATTAAAAAAAGTGATTTAACAACTATTTTACTGAGATTTAATTTGAAAATTAATTGTGATTTTGATGCTTAGATTTTTCCAGAATTATGTACATTAAAATTTTTTTATTGTTAAAGATTATTATTCTAGTATTATGTACATTAAAAAATTATGTTACTCATGAATAAGCTGAGACATTTTCAACCAATTACACTAAGAATAATTATAATCGACTAGAATGAATAAAACGCCCACTTAAATTGGCATTACTTAATTGAATCTCAACTTGTGGTCGATCATCAATTACGATGGAACAACTCATAGTGGAATCCATATTCAATCCGCAGTTGTTTCCACCTGTGAAGGTCTCACAGACAATTGCTAATTTCATGAGATATCATTATCCATAACACTGAATATCTGCTTTCAAAAGTTGCAGGTTGTTCTCATTAGTACAACACATTAATTGTATGTAATATAACCATTCCCAACACTACTTATCTGTTATCAAATATAAGTGATGTGCTGTTATTATGTACTTACCATAGAATATACATTCCTCTCTTTTGGGAAAGAAATGCCAAAACTCTTCCCATAGGAAGAAACTACACAACGTGTACTATAAAATAATCGAAGTAATTAATAAACAGCGATGACGAATTATAATAAATATCATGAATGGTAGTGAAAATACAAATACTATTTCAGAATTAATAACTTTAACTTTCGAGTCTCATTATTCTTGATAATGTATATCTACTATAAGATTTCAGTAACAAAATCGGAATTTGATTCAGAAATAGTACAAAACACTCATTGCATGTAATATATCTGCCCACAACACTGCATGTCTTCTGTCAAATTTGAGTGATGGGTTGTTATTATATACTTAGTCAAATAATATTAATCCCTCTCTCCTGGGAATGAGACGTCAGAACTCTTCCCGTGAGTAAAATTCTTACAGTATATATCGAGAACCACAGACTGATCTAATTTAAAATTATACTTGGTTGCTAATTTTCAATAAAATATATATTTACAGGTCATTTTAAATTAAGTTTATTAATATAATAAAAAAAGAAATATTTTGTAAATTGAAGTTCTACTTTATAACCGTAATTTTATTACTATCAGCAGTAAATAATGTGTACTACTAAAGAGTAATTAAATGCATTCGATTCAAGAGATATCTACTTAATAACAAATGTGTTGTTATTTATTGAAGGCATTTGTTACAAAGTATAACAAGCAACTAATTACAATGGCTTGAAATTAAATCTCACCACTAAATCATGAACAATGCAGGACGTGTTTCATTTGTATGCAGTCTTGAATGCCATACAGACTTGCATTTGATAGAATTTAATAGGATTTAAATATTGTCTTCCGTTGCTGGAAATGTAATGACTTTTGAAGAATCATTGTTTGTTGTTTTTATTACGACTTTCCCATTAAATAAGAGCACTTGAGACAAACTGCAGAATTAAGGTCTTTAATTCTATTAATTCAAACTACGACTCAATTGGAGGTTTCTTGGATTAGGTTAATTATTGAATTAAAATATATTGTAAAGTGATTTAAATTGCTGATAAAATAATAAAAATGTTTTAAATATTTGACGAGTTAATTAAATTAATTAGTTTAAACTTTATTAGAAGCATTAAATTTATCAATTTGTAAAATTTCATCTTATTATCTGGACAAAGGACATTCAGGTTTTTTTTTTAAATAATTCAAAATTTTAATTATTTAATAAGGTTTATTAAAGTAAGATAATTTAAACTATTTTATAAGGATTTAAGTTAAACATTAATAATGATTTTGATGCTTAGTATTATCATAGAATTATATAATTTAAAAAATATATATCTTCCATGAATATTCTATTACAATAAGTTTTCAACCAATTATAATATAAACAATTATAATTGACTAGAATGGATAATGATGATATTCTATCAATAATATAATGAAATTTGAATTACTTAATAGAAATGTATTTGATAAATTTAATTATTCTTCAAACAATTAATGTTATCTAATATGTGATTAACATTTTTAATTTACTGTAAAATATATACGTAAACATATGTTTGAATGTATTTTAGTTTCTTCTAATATACATAAATCCAATACCAATTTTATTATACATCTTCTAATGATATTGTATTTCTTAAATAATTATAAATTGCAATAATATACCATTTATATGTTATAGACTAAATTCCCTCTTAGGATGTCATGTGTAAAAAAAAAAAAAAAAAAAAATCAAAATGCTAGAATGGAAAATGCATTGAAAGAATACATTTTTTTAGGTAAAATCTTTTTTTTTTTTTATTTCTCTACATGCGGGTTATATTATGTAAACAAAACGAAAACAACAATGCAAATCAGAATAATACGACTATACGAATAGACAGCTACGTTATTGTTTATTGATTTTAATTCATCTGTGGTGAGTTTGTTTACTTTTATAAGAAATATAAATAATTTATAATAAAAAAAGATTAGATTTGATAAAAAAAATTAGATTTTTTTTACCCATTGAAGTCCCGATTAGAAAATTATTGCCCAAATCCATTTTGAAGGTATACATATATTTTTTTATCCTATGCCCGTCTGTGCCTGTTCAGCCATACGTTCGGCCATATATATATATATATATATGTTCGCCAAGTCACACAGTAGCATGTTGTAATGTGACCAGGCACGTCGATCAGTTTAGTGCAGTTCCACAGATGATAGCTGTCCGTATTGGCGATATAGCATAATGGGCATATCCCAGCCGAAGTCAAACCAATGCTGTGGAGGTGTGGCAGCAGGTTGTCATGGCTGGTTGTAAGGCGCACGATATCCTGAGCACGTTCCAAGTGCATATGAATATTGCTTCCTGTTTCAAGACATTTCCATCATTTGTTGCCGCTCAAATCCTTGAGGCTTTTGCAGGTCGAGTTGTCGATGGCGGCTGTGATATGGTTGCAAGCGTTCCTAAGTGTCAGTGAAAATTCCGAATGGTGGGATTCGGCTCCGATCTTTGGAGATTTACATACACAAATCATCTATTATAAGGGGCATTCAGTTATTTCTTATTGCTTATTCAATTCCTTCTATTTGCTCACACTCTCCCTATATATATCTTCTTCAAATTTTCAATCATTCATAAAATACTTTTTACTCATCCACTCAAGTTCAAATACATTTTTTTGAACTTGTAGTGGATGACATTGGATGTTAATACAGTTTTTTTCAAATATTAATTCAGTAATTGAATTTATTTATTTAATTTTAGTTTTTTTTAGATTTAAGTTGCATGTATCTATCAATAGATGGCGCCAGATAAATTAAAAAATGAATGAAAAAATTATTTATAAAGGACTTTCTGCAATAGAGTGAAAAAAATAGAAATTCTGCAATAGAGTGAAATTTTTTTTATATTACTTGTTTTATTTAAGCTCCACTATTTCATAATTACTTGTCACATCAGGAAAAGCTGAGAAAGAATTTCGACCTCATTTTATTCCACTTCTTTAAATATACTTTTAAATTTTTATCTTCATGTTGGAAGAAGTAATAATACATGGATGTGAGATAAGAGGCTGGATAATGTATAAAATCTTAGATATCCTGGATAACTTGCACATCGCCTTCTTCAACAATATTGAGGCCTGATGGCCAATTGGCTAATAATCTGACCTTTTGTACCACAGGCTTCGGGTTGAATATTGGCGGTGGCGTGGACGTTAGTTAGTGATTCGGAATCCACGTTAAGCTGTAAGTCCCGGTCTAATTAGCCTAAAGTGTGCACAAATGGTGTTAGAACGGCAAACCACAATACGGCCCGTTAATACGATACTGCTATCTTTGCATGTCCTACCATAAAACAGTAAATCCTATTTTCTTTTTAAATTTTTCTTACTACATTGTAGAAAGCTTGCTATGGTACTCCTGAATAGTATCGAACCTCCTATATGAGTGGTGTGATCTGATGGCTAGCGCTCTTTGGTATCACAGGCTTCAAGTGCATG
The DNA here is from genome assembly GCA_021605075.1 of Caerostris darwini. Classification (NCBI taxonomy): domain Eukaryota; kingdom Metazoa; phylum Arthropoda; class Arachnida; order Araneae; family Araneidae; genus Caerostris; species Caerostris darwini. The sequence continues at coordinate 114,295 of BPLQ01011129.1, read as the reverse complement.
GGTGTGAGTGGTTCGAAATTCAACGAATCGTTCGAACTATTGGTTCCGATTTAATTAGCCCTAGTGTGCATAAAATGACCACAAAACACTTAACCAAATCAATACAGCACATGGCCTGATGACCAGTTGGCCAACGCTCCGACCATTGATTCCAGGTTCGAATCTGGGTTTTAACATGGATTTTTTTATTGGTTCATAATCAACATTAAACTGTCCTGGTCTAATTAGCCTAAAGACTGTACACAATAACCGTAGAACGACAAACCAAACCAATACAGCACGTTAGTACGATAAGATAACTATCTTTGCAAGTCATACCACAAAACATTAGCATCTTTTATCTCTTTAAATGTTTTCAGTCCATTGTAGGAAGCTTCTCATGGTACACCTGTACAGTACCAAATCCCCTGTAAGAGTAGCGTGAAGGAAAAATGAAAGAAAATGCAATTATAAGAGTGTTTTTCGTTTCATTAAACAACATACACTTTTGTTTCGAGGCTATCTATTACTTTTTAAGGCCTCCAGTCGACATTGTATAGAGCACTTCTCCCATAGATCTCTCCCCAAATCATGCTGCCAGGGCTGATTCAGCGAATCGCCCTCTCATAATATAAATCCACGGAGCGGAAAACGTTAATGGGCGATGTCGGAGGGGTGGGGTACAGCATTCTTGGGGCAGAAGCGATGAAAACCTTGGGGAGTAATAGATCAAGAAATCAATAAGCCAATCGCCGATTAGGAGATTTAATAACGTCCGCTATATTTTTATTCCCCTCCAAAAAGATGGTGCGCCGACAACCTAGGTGAGCATTTCCTTTATGCCGAGATGCTTCGCTGGAAATTAGTTTCTGCGCATAAAAAAGTTGTTGTATCCTTGACTTGATCTTCGTTGGCGTAATCTTATTTACTTTTAACTCAAGGTCATTGTGCCGATGTCGTTTATTAATGTTTGAATACTCTCCTACCGTGGTTCTTTTAATAATACTTGGTATAGTCTAGTAAATAAGTGTAAGAACCTGGAATTATTAGCTTAGCTACATCTAGTTTGAAGTTTTTGATTACGTTTAATTCAAGGTCATCGTGTCGATTGCAATTATTAATATTAGAATACTCTCGTACCGTGCTGCTTTTATTGATCTTATTTGTCTACTAAAAGTGTAAAACATCCGGAATTCTTTGAATAGCTATATCTGTTTTGGTACTCTGAAGTGTTTCATTACATTTTATTCCGGAATCATTTTCATTTTGTTTCTGAAGCCATTTTCATAGCTGCATCTATTTTGATAAACCTGAAGTTTTTGATTACATTCAATTCAAGGTCATTATGCCATTTTCATTTATTAATGTTAAAATACTTTCATACATTGGTGCTTTTAATGATACCTTATTTGTCTTGTAAATATGTGTACAAAACATGAAATCCTTTGCATAACCAAATCTATTTTCATAATCTGAAGTTTCTATTTTCATAATCTGATTACTTTTAATTAAAGGTCATTGTGTCATTATCGATTATTAACGTTTAAATACTATCATACTGTGGAACTTTTAATGATGTTATTTGTCAAGTAAATACATGTAAGAAATCTGGTATCATTTGGATAGCTATATCTGTTTTGTTAGTCTGAAGTTTTTAATTACATTTCATTCCAAATTATTATGTCGATCTCGTTTATTAATGTTAAAATAGTTTCATACCATGGTGCCTTTAATGCTGTGGTATTTGTCCAGTAAATGCATGCAAAAAGCCTTGATAATCCATAAATCCTTTGGACAGTTACATCTGTTTCGAAAATTTGAAGTTTTTGATATTTAATTCCAGATGATTGTGCCGATCTCATTTATTAATGCTGCAATACTATCATAACATGGCGCTATTAATGATACCTTATTTGCCTTGTAAATATGTCTACAAAACGTGAAATCCTTTGCATGGCTTCATCTATTTTCTTAATCTGAAATATTTGATTGCGTTTAATTCAAGGTCATTGTGTCGTTCTCGTTTATTAATGTTAGAATATTCTCAAATCATGCTACTTTTAATGATACTTAATTTGTCTAGTAAATATGTGTAAAAAACCTGAAATCCTTTGCATAATTACACATGTTTTGATAAATCTGATTTATTATATAAGCAATTCATAATTACATTTTTCATTCAGTAGGTAAAAAAGTCATAAATCCCGTTGTGTTTTACTTTCATTAGTTTGATACATTGATATCTCATATTACATTGTAAAAGTGATTTTTGTAATTTATTTTTAGTTCGTTGTAATTTATTTAATTAAAAGCAATATATTCATCAATAATTAATGATAAGCCAAGGCCATCTGCCTACTGGCGGATTTCTAGACGGTAGATGATTCTTTTTTACAGGGTAGGCTTGTCAGCCTTACTCCCAACGCTCTACGGTCACGAGGGTAAATCTGAAATTTTTAAGATAGTGGCAGACAACAAATGCAGGAGAAAAATATTCTTTAAATTTGTAAATTTGAACACTTTTATGGGCGTCGACGATAATTTGTGGTAAAAATTGCAATTCGGCTGTCGTAAAATAGATTTTGGAAGAAAGCAAAATGGAATTGACGCGAGAGCATTATCGCGCTATGATTTTCTATGATTTTAAAGTGGGGTTAAATCTATAAGAATGCCTTCAACGTCTACAACTAGCATATGGAGACGAAGCTCCATCTCGTGGTATTGTATTAAAATGGATTGCAGAACACACAGATGGATCAAGAACACACAGGAAGACTTTCATCAACTGTAGTTCCAGAAAATGTGTCGGCCATACGAAAAATGTTAGTCGATGATAATCGCTGTACTTACCAAATGATACAGGAAAAACTTTCCATTCTATCCGCAGCTATACATAGAATTATTCATTAAGAACTGCATATCAAAAAATTAGTTTGTCCTTGGGACCCCCATAACTTAACTGAACACCAAAAAAACGGAGTGTGTCAGAATTTGCAAAGAAACCATAAAATTACTTGACAATGGTGGACCCCGCCTTATTTCTAAACTCATAACTGGTGATGAAACTTACATACCGCTTTTGACATTCCAACACGACAAGAAAGCAAAGTATGGGTATTTGTAGAAGTCCCCAAACCAGCAAAGGTGAAAAGCCAAAGAACAATGAAAAAAGTAATGTATGCCGTTTTCTTCAAAAGTACGGGACTGGTCAAAGCCATCAAGCTGGAGGGACAGAAGACAGATACAGCTAACTGGTACACCACTAAGTGTCTTCCAGAAATTCTTCAAGAAGCGAATGTAAGGGGACTCATGCTTCCCCATGATAATGCATCTTCTCATACGGCAAGATCGACAGTTGAATTTCATAAACTAAAACACATCAAAGTGATAGAACATCCACCCTATTCCCCTGATCTTGCTATGCGTGACATCTGCTTTTTTTTAATCTCAAGAAAAATTTACGTGGTCGCCGTTTTCATTCGGAGATAAGATAGATGAAGCTATAAAAGCATATTTTTCATCAATTCCAAGAAATGGATGGCGTGAAGCATTTAATCTTTAAAAAAATCGTCTGCAAAAGTGCATTGAAGTTGGAGGGGACTACTTTGAAACCTCTTAAAATTTGGTAAGTTAAACCTGTACCATTTAGCCGTATCTCAAAAAATTTCAGAGTGACCCTCGTATTAGATCGGGACCTACGGTTTAAAGTGGATTCCGAAGCCTTACAAACATCCATGGCTCCGACGGGACTCGAACCCGAAACCTGTGGTACCGAGCGCTAGTCACTTGACTATCCGGACAGTTTTGCGGAAGACATTAACTATCGCACGACGTGATGCACGAAGCCACAAGAGGCTCACTTTCTAAAAGGGCGGAATGTTCGGCCATTTCAGTCACTTCAAAAAAAAAAAAAAAAAAAAAAAAGAAAAAACAACACTTCTAGCCGATTTGTCGCTGAACTCTCTCTCCCTCCTTCTCCAAAAGCCTCCCTTTAAGGAAAACCGTCAAGATGGGGTCAGCTTCCCTTACTTCTCATTGGAGTACTCACTTTCTCTCCACATGGTCTATCGCCAATCACGATGCAGCAACTCATGACGTAGCCCATATCCTATTTATAATCGTTTCATTCTTTGAAGGTCAAAGACACAATAGCTAATTTCATGAGGTCTCATTATCCATAACACTGATTATCTGCTGTCAGATTTGAGTGATAGGTTGACCTCATTAAAACAAAACAGCAATTGCATGTAGTATAAATTTCCACGATACTGCTTACCTGCTGTCAGATTTAAGTGATAGGTTGTTATTATGTACTTATTAAAGAATATACAGTCCTTTCCCCAAGGATCAGAAATGGCACAACTCTTCTCATGGGAAAAATGCTAAAATGATTAATTCGTACGTAGTTTTAAAAATTTATTAAATTTAAATTTTCTCAATTGCATAATTTATTAAATATTGATAAATAAAAGGAAAAAAGTTCGAAATAATAACAAAAAAGTTACTTATTAAAAAGATATTATTTTCCAGTTTCATTATTTTTTTCAGGAAATAATTACTTTTGTTAACAACAACATACAAAATCATGAAATATCGATTAATTAATTCTCTTTTAAGTGAAAGTAAAATAGTTTTATAAAGTAATGAAGTATTTTAACGAACTAATATTCTCTAATTATATATCGCCGATCATTTTGAAATGCCTGTCAGGCATTTATTAGGCAGAATGATGTCTTCTAATTTAGCATAAAAATAAATTTTGGGTGGAAAACTCTCTAATTAATTTATAATAGATAGGATTAAAATTGATAAGCAATTTCATGTACAACTTTAATTAATTGTCATATATGTAAAAACGTGTTTTTTAATTATTTTCCTTATTAATTAAACTTACAGATTATATTTAGCAGACGGTATTTAATATCTTTAATTATCAAGATTTATTTCTTCAAATATAGAAGAAACTTTCCCAATACAATCGTAATGGTATTTTGACAAGAGATTATGTGAATTTAATTATTTAATTTCAAATTCATAGCAATGAATACACATTCATTAGAAAAGGAAGATTATCTAAAAATTTTTTAATTTGTGAGACTTGCTTTGAATGACATCTTGTCTGTTTTTCCCTTTTATAAAACGTAAATATCGGATTCTAAGGTACAATTTTAGATAATCATTAGAATTATTGACAAATTTAAAAAAATTGAAAACTGCACATTTGTATTATGTTTCTCTTTATTATTATATTCATATCTTCCTAGATAACGTGGATTATTTTTCGAATGGCAACGTATCTAATTTTTAATACGCTTTTATTAGTTTCACCTGTATGTTTGTTTGTTTGTAACTGACTCTTTGGGCTCGATTTTGTCCTACTTTAAGCGATCAGATTTAATTTAAACGTTGCAGAATTAAAACAACGACAGGCGACACAAAAATATTTTGATAAGTTTATTACCTCATCATGATTAGGATCGCCAGGATGAGTGATTTTATTTTAACTTATGAAGAGCAATTTAACCCATATAGAATGAAAGTACCTAAGACAGTCGAACCTACGTGGGACAGTGGCACAAAGGATAACGCACCTGACTACGGACCAGGAGATTCACTGTTCGAATCCTGGCAGGCTCGACCTATTCGCATTTAGCCTTTGTTTTACTCACAATTAAATTATTGTACGAACTATAATTCCAGTCCTCCGTACCGGGATCTCATTTAAATATTATAGATAAAAAACACGCTTTTAGAGTCGAGCCCCCCCGCTTTTAGAGCAGTGACATACATTTTCTCGTCAGTAATTTTATTATGTTAATGATTAATTTTTACTTTTTAGTTTGATTAACTCTAAAAGCGGGTTTTTTAGTTTTTTTAAACTATAATTTAGAAAATGTTTACAACACTGTTTCAAAAAACGAGATTTCTGATTTGCAGTATCTCGCCTGGTGAGTTGGACTATTAGCGACAGTTTTCCTGGTGTTTTTCTCATACGATATGCAAATGAAAAATAGTACCTCCTAAAAGTCCTCCAGGAAGGCACTGACTGTCATCCTTCTGCTGCAGCAAGGAGCATAAGTCAGACTTCTACCTACGTGTGCTCCATCACACCAGAAGCTTCTTTCTCTTTTTCTTCTTCCATGAGACCACACGGGTTCTTGGAGTGAGTCTAGAGGGTGCTGTCTACCTAGTGGGATAAGAAACAACATTTCTCTCTCTCTCTCTCTCTCTCTATATATATATATATATATATAAATTTTGTAAAAATTGCATTGTTAAATGTTATATAAACAAAAACAATAAAATATAACATTAAATGTAACTTTTTTTTATCATTATATATTTAACAAGTTAACTGATTCACTATTTAATTTTTATATAATTTATTAGTAATACTATTTTTTTTAACATTGCCTTCATTTAAAAGTTATATAAGTATTATATCTGTTCTATTAAACATATTGATTTCTTGTAGACAAAATTACCTACGCGAATAAAGAAGAAATATTTATTACATACGGTAGCATACAATAAAGAAGTGATTTGCAATACCAGTTTGGATTACTACGTTAGTAAAATATATTATTTTAAGGGAAAAAATAATAAATTACATTAAAAATACGTATCTGAAAATGTATGTCAATAAATATTTTTCAACAGTGCAGCTTGAAGCAGCTCGTGTAGCTTGAAGATAGGCTACGGACGCGGAATAGCATTACCCCCTCAACGCTAATTCTATTAGACCGGGACCTACGGTTTAAAGTGGATCCCGAAGAACTACAAACACCCATGGCACAGCCAGGAATCGAACACCAAACTTGTGGTATCAAACGCCAGACGCTAGACTCGGCGATCAGGCCCCCAATACACACACATATATATATAGGTATAAACATATTTTTTTTTGTTCTAATGCAGCTGGCAAACACTTAGACAGCTAGCTCTTGGATGCCTTAAGGCAAGCGCTGCACAGACGTTACTCACTTTGCATTACCCAGGGGGCGCGTGTAACTTGAAGATAAGCCACGGACGCGGAGTAATTAATCGATCTATTACCCTACGATCCTATTAGGACCGGGACCTACGGTTTAAAGTGGATTTCCGAACCACTATATATATATATATATATATATGCATATATATTTATTTATAAATCCTATATATATATATATATATATACAAATTTTGTAAAGATTGCATGATTGAAAGTTATAAAAGACAAAAACAATAAAATTTAATAACACTAAATATAACTTCCTTTTTTCATTATACATGTACGAAACTAACTGATTCATTAATTAAGTTTTATGTAAATGTAAACCATTGCTTTGTGTTAAATATTACTAATTCTATCTGTTCTATTCCACATATTCATTGCTTGTAGTCAGAAATTATCTACATGTACACAGAAGAAATGTTTATGACATACTGTAACATGCAATAAAAAGTTGATTTGAAATACCAGTTTGGACTACTACGTTAGTAAAACACATTATTTTAACGAAAAAAATAGAAAATTACATTAAAAATACTTATCTCAAAATGTATGTCATTCTATATTTTGCATTCACAATGAATTCAACACAACTTATTTCAATAGTTCACAATATGATTATGAATAAATCAAACAAAAGACATATTTATATTAAAAATTAATCATTCGATCACAGCTTGGTTTTTTTATATGTTTGCTTTTTTATATGCTATAAAGGATTTACTGACGTGGACATGATTGAAAAAAGTTTTCATCACTTCTGACGTTGAGCAACACATTAACTGATTTTCTTTCGGAATATTGAACATATAAAAGGAAATTGATCGGTGAAACTCATTTCTGAAGACTTGTAAACAAGTCGGAATGATGTGAGTTTTCGTCAAATTGTTTTTTTCTGTTGAGTAACTCATAGAATTTGAGAAGAAATATTGATATTTTACTATTTATTTGGTTTTTACAATTTTATTTTAATATATACTAAAAAGGAAATGTTTCTATTTCCATTTTAAATAAATGAAAATTTGCAATTTTTCACTTGATTCATGAAAAAATAAACCAATATATAACTATGTCAAACAACATTTATTAAGAATTATAATAAATATTTTTTGCCATAAATAAATTTAGTTAATAAAACGAACATAAATATATAAATGCTTTTTTTTCTAATGCAGTTGGCAAATACTTAGACAGTTAATCTTTATGCCGTAAGCAAGGGCTGCACCGACGTTACTCACTTAGTTCTGCCCAGGGGGGTAAATGTAGCTTGAAGATATGTTAAGGACGCGAATAACATTACGCCCGCAACGCTCTACGATTTTCTCATACCGGGACCTATGATTTAAAGTGGATTCTGAACCACTACAAATACCCATGGCACTGCCGACACTCGAAAGCGGAACCAATGGTACAGAGCGTCAGAAATCTGGCCACTCGGTCACTAAAAAAAAATTCCTGTGTGTTAATTATTAATAATTCAATCTTTTATATTTCACATATTCATTACTTGTAGACATAAATTGCTTACAAATATAAAAAAGAAATGTTTATTACATACATCGGCATGCAATAAAAAGTTGTTTTGAAATACCAGTTTGATTTGCTGCACTAGAAATAATAGAAAATTGCATTAAAAAAATGAGCATTCCAAAATATATGTGACTAAATAATTGCAGTCCACTCAACTTATTTCAACAGTTCATATTATGACTAAAATAAACCAAACTGAAGATAAACATATTTATATTAAAAATTAATCATTCGATCACAGCTTGCTTTTTATATGCCGGAATTATCGACGTGGATATGATTGAAAAAGTTTTCATTACTTCTGACATTGAGCAACAAGAAAACTGATTTCTCTTTCGGAGTTATTGAACATATAAAAGGAAATTGATCGGCCAAACTCATTTCTGAAGACTTGTAAACAAGTCGGAAGGATGTGAGTTTCGTCAAATTGTTTTTTATTTCTGTTGAGTAACTCATAAAATTCCAGAAGAAATATTGGCATTTTGTTATTTCTTTGGTTTCACAATTTTTTTATATATTAAATAGAAAGTGTTCCTTTTAACACTCTAAATAAACGAAAATTTACAATTTTTCATTTGATGTGCGAATGAGTAAACGAATATTTTGCATAATTTACACAACATTTATTCTGAATTATATTAAATATTGTTTGCCGTACATAAATAAATAAATCTGGTTAATAAAACACACATAAATAAATATTTTTTTCTAATGCAGCTGGCAAATACTTAGACAGTTAATCTTTATGCCATAAGCAAGGGCTACACCGACGTTACTCACTTAGCACTACCCAGGGGGCACGTGTAGCGCGAAGATAGTCTACGGATGCGAATCACACTACCCCCACAAAGCTCTGTAGCCAAATGAGACCATGACCTACAGTTTAAGGCGAATTCCGGACCATTGCAAATATCCATGGCACCGCCGAGATTCAAAGCTGAAACCTCTGGTACTGAAAGCCAGAGCGCTAGCCACTCGGCCACTAAAAAGCATTCCTTTGTGTTAAATATTAGTAATTCTATCGGTTCTATACCATATATTGATTGCTTGAAGACAAAAATTACTACATGTATAAAGAAGAAGTGTTTATTACATATAGTAGCAAGCAATAAAAATATAATTTGAAGTAACAATTTAGATTAGTACGTTAATGAAACACGTTATTTTAAGGGGAAAATTGTAAATTACATTAAAAATACGTATTTGTAAATGCATGTCAACAGGGAATGTGCATTCAACACAAAATTTATTTCAATAGTTTACAATATGATTATTAATAAATCAAACGAAAGTAAGAATTATTTATATTAAAAATTAATCATTCCATCACAACTTGCTTTTTATGTGCTGGAATTATTGACGTGGATATGATTGAAAAAAGTTTTCATTACTTCTGACATTGAGCAACAAGAAAACTGATTTCTCTCTCGAGGTTATTGAACATAAAAAGGAAATTGATCGGCCAAACTCATTTCTGAAGACTTGTAAACAAGTCGGAAGGATGTGAGTTTCGTCAAATTGTTTTTTATTTCTGTTGAGTAACTCATAGAATTCCAGAAGAAATATTGACATTTTGTTATTTCTTTGATTTCACAATTTTTTTTCTATATATTAATTATAAAGTGTTTCCTTTAACATTCTAAATAAACGAAAATTTGCAATTTTCACTTAATGCGATAAGTTAATAAAACATAAACAAATAAATCTTGTTCTAATGCAGCTGGTAGTACTTAGACAATTAATAGTAATGCCATAAGTAAGGGCTGCACCGACGTTACACATTTAACACGTGAAGCTTGAAGATAAATTAAGGACCCGAGTAACGCTTCACCCACAACTACTTCATCTTGACTTACGGTCTAAAGTGGATTCCAAACCCCTACAAACACTCAATGTGCAACCGGGACTAGAACCCCAAACCCGTAGTACCGATCGCCATACCATTAGCCTCGGGCATCAGTCCCTAGTGCATATATATATATTAATTTTGCAAATGTTACATAGTTGTAAGCTATAATATAAAATATAAAAACAATAAAATTTATTAACATTATATAAAGCTTACTTTTCTCTTTATACATCTAACAAACTAATTGATTCCTTAATTAAGTCTTACAACAATACAAAACATTTTCTTTTCTTAAAAACTAATAATTCTATCTGGTCCTTTCCAAATATTCATAAATGTAGACAGAAATTACCTACGTGTAAGTAGAGAAGAAATGTTTATGACATACTTTAGCATACAATAAAATGTTGATTAGAAATAACAGTTTGGTTTACTACATTAATAAAACACGTTCACTTAAGGAAAAATAGAAATTATAATAAAAATACTTATACATATATGTTACTGTATAATTTTCAACGCTGTATTCAACACAATCTATTTTAATAGTTCGCACTATGATAATAAATAAATAAACCAAACTGAAGACAAACATATTTATATTAAAAATTAATCATTCGATCACAGCTTGCTTTTTATATGCTGGAATTATTGACGTGGATATGATTGAAAAAAGTTTTCATTACTTCTGACATTGAGCAACAAAAAAACTGATTTCTCTTTCGAGGTTATTGAACATAAAAAGGAAATTGATCGGCCAAACTCATTTCTGAAGACTTGTAAACAAGTCGGAATGATGTGAATTTCGTCAAATTGTTTTTTATTTCTGTTGAGTAACTCATAGAATTCCAGAAGAAATATTGGCATTTTATTATTTTTTTTGTTTTATATGTTAAATAGAAAGTGTTTCTATTATCATTCAAAATAAACGAAAATTTGCAATTTTTCACTTGATGCTTAAAAGAGTAAACAAACATTTATTTCAAATTATAATAAATATTGTTTGCCATAAATATACAAGTAAACTGAAATAAATTTAGGTTATAATAAATAATGTTTGTTTATTTCGAATTCATTAAATTGTTTACACATGCCAGATAATTCGGACTTATTCATTTACCACTACAATGGTAGTAATGTAGACCACTCAGGGTAATTTAGGTTTGACAAATAAGACCTATTAATTTTGTCTAATACCCCAAGTGCAACTTTGGGGAGTCGTCGCCTTTATCGCTTTCTCCTCGACCACAATCGAAAACCATCCTAGCCCACAGATTTACCATGTCTAAGGTGGCGTAGATACTAATTTATGTAATATTTTTCATGTTATTTATTCCAAAAAGTCTGTTTTTTCTATTTCTTACAAATAATTTTTAAATAAAATATCCAAAAATATAAATATTATTCATATAAGAAATAACAAATACTTATAAATAAATTCATAGAAAATAACTTATATGCATTTCAAGTTGCCTATCATGAGAGCCTTAAATGTTCATCTGCTTTTACCTGTCTTGAAAATAATAGTAACTGAGGAAACAGAATGATGTTAATATCAATATACTGTTGTTGTTGTTTCTTATCCCACTTGGTAGACAGAAACATCTATACCAAATCCAAAACCCGCATGGTTTCATGGAAGGTGGGAAAGGGGGAGCAAGTTCTATTGCGATGGAGCACCCCGAATGTAATAGAAGGCTGACTTGGCTCCGTGAAGCTGACGTTTTACGGGGTAGGGTTGTCAGCCCTACGCCCAACGCTCGACAATCTTATTAGACCCGAACCTACGGTTTTAAGTTGGCTTACTACAACTTAACACTCTTAAGCTTACTAAAACTCCAAGACAAATAGGAGATTCTGAAGGATTCTTCATAATCTTCTTCAATGGGGTGATAGTCCCATGGACGGTCAAGGTCTTCTGCCTACTGGCAGATTCCGAAACGTGAGATGTTGCTTTCCTTTTCAATCTTACTTACAACGCTCACAGTCATATTAGAGTGGGCTCTACGGCTTAAAATGGATTCTTAACCACTATACATGGCACGGCCGGGTCCAGAACTCGAAACCTGTGGTACACTACGATAGTCACTCGACCATCAGACCCTCCGATATACTAATGATGTAAATAACAATATACTGATGAGATAAAAAAAACACCTGATGCAAATAACAATATACTGATTATCTTAATAACAATATACTGCTGAGGTAAAACCTTTGATGGTGTAAATAGGGATATACTAATTATGTAAATAATAACTTTAAATAATTTGACTGAGAAAAATTGCAATCAATACAGATGACAAATTTTTTCTAATATTGAAATTAATTTTCAACATTTATAACATTTGAAACAATTTTTAAAATATACAACTACCAAAATTTACAAATTATTTTTCTTTTTTTTTGTTACAATACATCGTTTACATTATCACATCAATATGTAACACATTTTTATCACATCAATATGTAACACATTTAGTTAATCCATCTACAATACATAAATATTACGTTACAAAATTAAACGTGGAATATTTTATTTAAACATGAGCATTTTTTTTAAATTATAAACGATATATTTAAAACGCGAGAATAATGATGCATATTCAGCAGAATATTAATTATGTAATATTCAATCTCCATATAAACTTAATTGGAAAAGTAAAAATTTGTAGACGCATTCATATTTTTAAAACCTCACGTAGTTTATTCTAAATTAAAGCTCATATAATCCGGATTAATTATTAATGAATTGCAGAGCTTATAAAACTATTAATATTTAATCAGAATTCTATTAAAATAGATTGCAGTTGAATAAGTAATTTGCAGATTTCCAGTCGTAGTTGCTTAATAAAAAAACCACACATACATATTTATGTGTTTGTTCTTGTTAAAATGAGTGTTTCCATAAATATTGAATAATTCGAAATGTTAAAAATAACTTATTTTAATAATTAAACATATATTTCGGTTTCATATATTTTTTTTTTTTTACTCTTAGAAACATAATTATATTCCGAAATCTATAAGGCGGTTTCTCCTAATGTATATTAGAATACTCACTTTACTTATATATTTTTATGGGCAGCTATATTTATAGATGGATTTTATAGTAAAAAAAAAAAAAAAAAAGTTTCAAAAAGCGTGAGTTGAGGTTTGAATTGGTTACCTTTAAAATGCGTTTTTTTTATTATGTACGAATACTACGTTGAATGTGACAGTACAATAAATTACTAAAATATTTTAATTGGTGGAAATGACGGTAAACCATGTTCTTATAGAATGTGAATTATGTTATGGTTAAATTTCTTAAAGAAAAGTAACATATGTTTTAAGTTACAGAGTAATGATATAGATATCAGCTTATCTCTTGAGTTACTTCTACCATGTATCGTGTGATCTGCGGTACATCGGTTAAACTTCTTAAAGAAAAGTAAGAGTTGGTTAAACCCTTAAAAAAGTAACATTGATTTTACAGAAATAAAATATAGATTGCTACTTGTCTCTAAATACAGTTACCATTGTCACGTATAGTGCAATCAGCTGGGCATTGGTAAAACTTTCTAAAGAAAAGTAACATCGGTTTAAACCTACATAAAAATTATATACCATTGTTACCATAGTTGATCGATAGTATAGAGTGATCGGCCGAAGGTTTAACCTACATAAAAATGATATGCCATTGTCCTAGTTACCATTGTTAACATAATTACCATTGTTAACATAGTTACCATTGCCATGTATGGAGTGATCGGCTAATGATTTATCCTACAGAAAAATGATATGTCCTGATGTCCTAGTTACCATTGTTAACATAGTTACCATTGCCATGTATGGAGTGATCGGCTAATGATTTATCCTACAGAAAAATGATATGTCATTGTCCTAGTTACCATTGTTAACATAATTACCATTGTTAACATAGTTACCATTGCCATGTATGGAGTGATCGGCTAATGATTTATCCTACAGAAAAATGATATGTCATTGTCCTAGTTACCATTGTTAACATAATTATCATTGTTAACATAGTTACCATTGCCATGTATGGAGTGATCGGCTAATGATTTATCCTACAGAAAAATGATATGCCATTGTCATAATTAACCTTGTTACATTGTCTAAGTATAGAGTGATCTGTTATCGATTTTATTTTACAGAAAAATGAGACAGATACTTGCGTGTCTCTAATGGCTGTTACCATTGTCATGTATAAAGTGATCTGCTGGACACTGGTTAAACTTTTAAAGAAAAGTAAGATTGGTTTTATCCACACATCATTTGAAACTTTCACAATTCACAGATGAAAACAATTTTCACCATTTTCTTCTTTTTTTTTTGTTTACAATACATGTTATTATCGCATCAGAAAAATCTATAACACATTTTCGGCCAGTTAATCCCTCCACAAAACATAAGTATCAAAATTAAACAAGGTATATTTTATTTAAACATGAACATCTTTTTAAAAATTATGAGCGATATATTTAAAACGAAAGAATAACGATTCATATTCAGCGAAATATTAATTATGTAATATTCAATCCGTATGTAAATTTAATTGGAAAAGAAAAAAATTTTAGACGCATCCATATTTTTTAAATCTAGCATCGTTTATTCTAAATTAAACTACATGCAATCCTGCTCAATTATTGATGAATTGAAGAGCTTATAAAACTATTAACATTTAATCAGAATTCTATTAAAATAGATTGCAGTTGAATAAGTAGTTTGTAGATTTCTATTCGTAGTTGCTTAATAAAAGAAATGCATAAATATTTATGTGTTGGTTCTTGTTAAAATGAGTGTTTTCATAAATATTGAATAATTCCCAATGTTAAAAATAACTTGTTTTAATCATTATTTTTTTATTTTTAGATTTTATTTTAAAACGCATTTTCTCTTGATAAATATTAGGATACTCATTTTAATTAAATATTTTTATGGACAGCTATATTTATAGATGAATTTTATAGTAAGGTTTTTTTATGAATTATTAGAATTATGTGGTGAGATTAGAATTGGTTATTTTTTATATATGTGCTGTTTTTTATTAAATAAGAATTCTACATTCAAAGAGAAAGTACATTAAATTATGAAAATGTTTTAATTGGTGGAAACGATGGAAATCACGTTCTGAAAGAATGCGAATAATTATATAATTAAATTTCTTAAAGAAAATTAACATCGATTTTAACTTACTGAAACATGAGATAGTTATCAGCTAGTCTTTAAATAGACTTCAGGTTCGGATCCTGACGGTGGCATGGATATTTGTTAGTGGATTGGAATCCCCATTAAACTGATAGGTCCCGCTCTAATTAGCCCAACGTATGCACACCATGACCATAGATCCACAAACCAAACCAAAATCTTCATTTACTCAACAGCCCCATGGTGGGCCAATGCCGCCTGCTATGCTGGCAGATTTCAGGAAAGATGTTTTGCCTTTTTACGAGGTAGGGTGGTCAGTCTTACGCCTAACACTCTATAACTGGGATGGGCTAACTACGGCCCTCCGGAAGGTTCTATCCGGCCCGGGGATAGAATTTTAATTTGCTGCGCCGAGACAAATTAAATGAAATATATATTATATATCCATCTCCATTTCTACTTTGATTAAATATTAATTTTTTCTTCCTTTTTTTCAAAGGACTGGTGACCTTTTTACTTTCTCGATTTTTGTTCTACAAAATATAAATCGACGGAAATAGCAAGCACATACAGCTTTCAATAAGTGTTAAAAGTGGAAGTTCTTTCTTAGTTATAAGCTGTAGATTGGCGTCAAAAAGCGTTATCTCTTTCTCGAAAAGCAGACATATGGGAATCCAAAATAGGTGTATTTGACCTCAAATGTGGCAGACTGCGCATTTTAAGCTCCAGCCAGTGGCGCGAGTTCTAATATTATTGATTTCGTATGGAAAGATTGAGGGCATATAGCATCATTGTGCATAGTGGTGGAATTATTAAAAGTATAGCGTAGCTAGTGCATGTTTGTGTCATTCTTAAAATATTTCAACCCCAAAATCGCAATTTCATTCATCTCATTAACGTATTTAAATTGTAATACTTGTATATTGTTTTTAAAATTTTAGAAAAATTTATCTTGGCCCCCCAAACTTTTTTTTTTTTAGATTTTTGGCCCGCGACCGAAAAGTTTGCTCATCCCTGCTCTATAATCATATTAGACTGGGACCTACGACCTAAAGTGGATGCGAAACCATTAAAGGCATCCATGGCACCAAGCTCCAGAGCACTAGTCACTCGGTTATCAGGCCCCAAATATTACTATATACAATTTAATTTTTATGTGGGTTTTATCGTTATAAACAACACTTCTCCAAAATATATTTAGCTGTTTTTTAAAGGCAAGAATTAAGCACTATCAAATATTCATTTTTTTAAATCAAAAACGGCATCTTTTTTGATAATGTGCCAAGAAGCAATTCTGCAAATTATTATTTTGATAAAATATTTCACGAAAACGATTTTATCTGTAAAGTGATTAAATTAATGCTTCTAATTGTTTTGAATAACAGAAAATTATGCATTTTTAAAATTATTGGCAAATGTGCAGCCGGGTTGTTTAAAACAAAACAAATGACGTAAAAAAAAAATTGAGAAAGAAGGAATGTTTTCTTAAAAACGTTAATCACATCATATTTCTATTTACAAAGTGTAATATTCTCATAAAATGTTATTTGTAATGAAATCTTTTGACACACATCGTTAAGGTCCTTTAAATAACAAAAACAAACAAAACGCATTAACAAAAACCTCTTGGAAAATGAAACCATTGCTAAGTTTGAGCGGGGTATAAATAATTTAGGAACACAAAATGCTACTTGCAAATGAGTTGAAATTATTCAAAGCAAAAACTAACACAAAAATATATTTGAATTTATTTATGTTTGTTGGCAAACATGGACCCTAATATCTCTCGCACCAAGAGTTTCTCAAGTCCCAACAATCTATAGTCCCATTAGATCAGGGCCTGATGGCCGAGTAGCTAATGCTCTGGCACTCGGTACCACAGGTTTTGGGTTCGAATCGCGGCGTTGTTGAGCCATGGATGTCTGTAGTGATTTGGAATCCACTTTAAAACTTAGGTCCCAATTGTCATTTGACTGTAGAGCGTCACAGAACCCAAACAGACTTCTCTCACCTACATCATTCCCAAATTGTAAAGGAACAACTCAGCTCTAGGCATTATTACTGTGCCTACAACTGAGTTGCCCTTTTTGTACGCGTAGGGGAGTTTGAATTATATGGCGTAGTAGTAGTAGTTGTATTAGACCGGGACGTTATGCAAAACTTTACGTTTTAAAATGGATTAGAAACCACTACAAACATCCACGCCACCGAATGTCAGAGCGCTAGTCACTTGGTCGTCAATCACAAAAATTTATTATTACTATATACTATTTATTTTTTATGTATGTTTAATCTTTATAAACAATACTTTTCCGAAATAAATTTAGCATTTTTTTGTGATGACAAGAAATGAAACACAGTATCAAAAATTTTTTTTTTTATGAAAAAGCTATCGTATTTGATAATGCGCCAAAAAGCAATTTTGTTCGAAAGTATTACATAGCTAAAATATTTCACGAAAGCGATTTTCTCTAAAAAGTGATTATATTAATGCTCCTAATTGCTAATTTTTAACTTTGGATAACATAAATTTGTACATTTTAAAATGTATTCTATTTTTGTAACTGGAGTGTTTAAAACAAAACAAATGACATAGGAAAAAAATTGAGAAAGAACGAATGTTTTCCATAAAACGTTAATCACATCACATTTCTATTTACAGAGTGTAATATTCCCCCAAAAATGTGATTTGTAAAGAAATCCTCTGACACGCATTTTTAAGGTCCTTTAAATAATGAAAACAAACAAAACGCATTAACAAAAAATACTTGAAAAATGAAACGATTCTACGTTTGCGTTACGTATAAAGAATGTAGGAATATAAAATGCGACTTGCAAATGAGTTGAAATTATTCAAAGCAGAAATAATAGCAAAAACTAACGCAAAGATATATTTGAATCCATTTATGTTTGTTGGCAAACATGGACCCTAATATCTCTCGTTCCAAGAGTTTTAAAGTCTTTTCACAAGAGTAAAAAATGAGTTTTTATTCCGGATTCTTTTCTTTCTAAATGCCTTTTTCAGATACATTCTTTCAACGATTTTTAGTTGTTTTTTTCTTATTCTTTAAAGTAAGAAAAAAATTCGGTTAGATATTTAACATTTTTCTAGAAATGTGTAAAATATTTTTAAAGTTTTTATCATTTGTGAAACTAGATAAAATCGTCCAAACTTTCTGAAAACCTCAAAAAATCATTCATAAAAAACATTCAAGCAAAGTTTCAAATCGAATAAAATATTTAGTTATTTAGATAAACACAAAAGTGAAAACATTCTATTGATTATCGCAAAAAAAATAGTATTATGTATTGAGATAGTGTGGAAACTGAGAGATCTATGTCCATGTTAAAATTTTTATTTTTGTGTTTATTTAATGTCCTTTTATTTATATAATGTTTTTCTAGCAAAAATATGATCAAAAAGTCATACAAAAAATAAGATTCAAGCAAAATTTCAAATCGAGTTAAATATTTGCTTATTTAGATATCGACAGCATTCTATTGACTATCGGAAAAAAATGGTATAGCGTATTGTGATACGGTGCAAATTGAGGGATCAATAACATTGTTAAAAATTTTATTTTTGTGTTTTTGTGGCCATATTGTTTTATGTAATGTTATTACTATTGTTATTATACGATTTTATGTTTGGGTGGAGTATGAAAAATTTAGGAATATAAAATGTGACTTGTAAATGAGTTGAAATTACTCAAATCAGAAATAAAGACTAACTACAAAAGACTAACACAGAGATGTATTCGAATCCATTTATGTTTGTCATTGGACATGTTATGTTTGTCCAGTTATGTTTGTCATTGATTGTCAAAAATGGACCCTAAGAGTTTTTAAATGTCTTTTCACAAGCATAAAAAATGAATTTTTATTCTGGATTCTTTTCTTTCTAAATGACTTTTTCAGATGCCATAATCAGATTTTCCAGATTTCAGATATCTTTTTTTTTTTTTTTTTTTATCATTCTTTAAAGTAAGAAAAAAATTCGGTTAGATATTTAATATTTTTTTAGTAATGTGTGAAATATATTTTAAAGAATTTTTATCTTTTGAAACCAGATAAAATCTTACAAACTTACTGAAAACCTCAAAAAAATTATCCAAAAAAGAACTTCAAGCAAAATTTAAATTGAGTTAAATATTTGTTTATTTAGATAGTAAAAACATTATATTGATTATGGGAAAAAGTGGTATAATGTATTGTGATACGGTGTAAAGTGAGAGATCAATATCATCATTAAAAATTTTATTTTTGTGTTTGTTTAATGTCGTATTGTTTATATAATGTTATTCTATCAAATATATGCTTTTGTTTGCTTATAAAAATATTTTATTTTGCAAGATATCTTATTCCAAAAATTGAAAATAGAAAAAAATAGGGTTTTCTTTATATTTATTTGAAAATAAGTATTGAAACTATTAAAATTCTTGAAATTATTGAAATTCTTATAATTCTTGAAACTATTGAAATTCTTGAAATCCTGAATTTATTAATAATTAAACGCATAGTTACTACAAGGAAATACATCTATACTTTATTTATTTTGAATAAATTGTATACTTTTCAATAAATTATTTTTACATTTCATTGGGTCTTGTATGAAGTTTCTTTCACACAAGATAATTTTAATTATTAACTTTTAGTTTTAACCTTTAAACATTGGTGCTCTTACATTAAATGTAAAACAAAGAATCTGAAAATCATTTTACAAGATATTAAGTTAAATCTATCATGTTTAATAGAAGTTATGCCCATTTTTCCCGATTAAATTAAAACTTAGTAGTTAAAAAAAACAGTATATCAAAAGAGTCCCTTAACAATTTTAAAAAAAAAAAATTATTACAGGGGCAAATTGAAAAACGTATTAGATCCAAAATAAAAGTTATTATAAAATGAAATTTATATGTATTTAATTTTATTTTGTCTCATTTAATTTTAATTTAATGTGTAACTGTTTCTTTCGTATAGGTGGCAACAGCTATTTCAGCCCATCAGTAGAGTGTTCTGTAAAGTGAACGAACTTCTTCCTCAGAAGTAGCCAAGTACTATTCTGGTGAGATTGAATATAATAATCTTAATTTTTTTATTATTGTCTTTTTGATGTTTTCCCAGATGTAATTAAAGACTCAATAATAATTGTTACATGAATAAGTGCCCGTCATATTTAATCATATTTGTCGCTTTCACAAATTTAATGCAATACATCTCTATATGGGTACGATTAGTTACACGGAATACACCTAGATGGTGCTCGATGTTCACTATATTCACTATATTCACGAACGTCACTGTTGACAAAGCCATTAGTGATTGCATGCTTTAAATTAGTCATGTCCCAGAATCATAAAGTCTGCTTACAATTAAAAAAAATTATTACAGAGGCAAATTAAAAAAATATAAAAATAAAAGTTATTAGAAAAGAAGATGTATATAAATTAATTTTATTTTACCTCATTTAATTTCAATTTAATTTGTAACCGCTTCTTTCGTATTAGTGGTAACAGCTATTTCAGGTTGAATGTAACACCCTTTCTATTTTTTATTATTATCTTCCCTTTTCTTATTATTATCTCTTTTTTTTATTATTTGTCTGGAAGTACTAAACACCCAGTAAATAACTGTTATATAACTAAGGGTACATCATTTTTCCCTTTCCCAAATTTAATTTAAGACATCTCTATATGGACACAGTTAGCTGAATGAAATACTCCTAGGTGGTGTTCAATTTCTCGTCATGTTCGCCATCATCATTGTTGACAGTGCCATCAGTGATCTTCTACTGTAGATTAGTCATGTCAAAGACATCATAAAGTCTCTTTCAGTTTCAAAAAAATTATTACAGAGGCAAATTAAAAAAAACCAGACAACTAAAAGTTATTATGAAATGAGACGTATAAATATTTCATTTTATTTTGCCTCATTTAATTTTAATTTAATTTGTAACAAAGTCTTTGGCATTAGTGGCAACAGCTGTTTCAGTGCATCAGCAGCATCCTTTATACAAAGTGAACGAACTTATTTCTCAATAGTGGCAAAGAACTATTCTGAAGAGACTGAAGGAAACGCCCTTCCTTTTTTTATAATTAGCTTTTTGATGTTTGATTGGATGTAGACTATAGACTCAATAAATAATTGTTACTTGAATAAGTGCCCATCATATTTAACCATATTTTTCCTTTAACAAATTTAATTTAATACATGTATATATAGACTCATTCAGTTGCATGAAATACACCTAGATGGCGCTGGATCTCTCGCTATGTTCGCATTGCTGAAACTGCCATCAGTGATCATCTGCTTTAGATGAGTAAAGCCCCAGGCATCATAAAGTCTCTTTACAATTTCAAAAAAAATATTACATAAGCAAGTAAAAAATTAGACATGTAAAAGTTATTATAAAATGATACGTATATATATTTAATTTTATTCTGCCTCATTCAATTTTAATTTAATTTGTAACATCTACTTTCGTATAAGTGGCAACAGCCATTTCAACGCATCAATAGCGCCATCTGTAAAGACAATCAGTAGTGGGTAAGAACTATTCTAGAAACGTTGAATATAACACCTTTCCTTTATTATTGTCTTTTTGATGTTTGACTGGATGTAACTAAAAACTCAATAAATAATTTTTACATAAATAAAGCTACCATATCACCATTGGGCCTTAGTAATCGAGAAAATCAGTTTTTGAAGACTTTCTTACTTACCATTGTCTACACTTTTTTTTCCTTCTTTAAGTGAGCTAAATTGCAAAAGCAATTTATCGTAAGAAAGAAAAGAAATTATAATAATAATTACCAAATTCTCACATGTAAAAATTCAGATTAACTGAACAAGCAAGCTACAGAATATGAATTTTAACATCTTGTTAAGATACGGTTTGCTAAATTGTGCCTCAGTAATCTTGAGAAAATTAGTTTCTGAAGACTTTTTTACTTACCATTGTTGAAACTTTTTCCTTCTTTAAGTGAACTAAATTGGAAAAACAATTTATTTATTATTAACAACAATTAAATTAATTATTAACAACAACAACATTAAATTAATTGTTACCAACAATTAGATTAATTATTAACAACAACAACAATTAAACAACAAGAAAGAAAAGGAATTATATTGATGATTACCAAACTTTTATGTGTAAAATTCAGATTAACTGAACAAACATGCTACAGATTACGAATTTTCACATCTTATTAAGATAAGGTTTATTAAATTGGGTCTTAGAAATGGAGAAAATTAGTTTTTGATGACTTTCTTACTTACCATAGTCGAAACTTTTTTTCCTTCTTTAAGTGAGCTAAATTTCAAAAACAATTTATAGTAAGAAAGAAAAGAAATGATACTGATAATTACTAAATTCTCACATGTAAAAATTCAGATTAACTGAACAAACAAGCTACAGAATATGAATTTTTACATCTTGTTAAGATACGGTTTGCTAAATTGTGCACCAGTAATCTTGAGAAAATTAGTTTCTGAAGACTTTTTTACTTGCCATTGTTGAAACTTTTCCCTTCTTTAAGTGAGCTAATTTGGAAAAGCAATTTATCGTACGATACTGATAGCACATCGTTCCTTTATTCTTTTTTACGGTTGGTTTCGTTTTTGTGTGTCCCGAGGGAAAAGTTTAAATCAATTCCAAAGCAATACACGATGAAGCGAAGCGTAAAAAACGAACTTATAGCTCCGGGGTTGATAAGAATTTCCCAGAACAAATATTTTGAATTCTTTGAAGTCGGGAAACTGTCATCTGACCTTTTAAGCCATCAAAGAGAACATAGTTCAACAAATGCCTTTCAGATAAGTAACTTACAGGATACTATTTATTCGGTTAATTACTTTTTGAAAAGAAGGGAAAATAACTGCTTCTAATCAAGAATATTTTAAGTATTTTATGTCTTTGTGTATATATATACTTAAATTTTGTCTTTGTACCTTCCCTTTTTGCAAAACAAATTATGCTGCTTTAGCTATCTCATCAATAAATATGATCACATAGGGAATTCTTTTTATTTATTTTATCATAAATTAATAGTCTTTTCATGTCCAGATTAAAACTCAAACATTTTGAAAAAATCATTGCATATTACAAATTATTATATTAGAGATCTTATTTTCTTTTATAAATTGAAAAAGAAAAAAAAATATTAGTGAAGAAATATTATTTTCAATTGTCATTCAGAATTATTATTTACGTTGTCATTTAAAATTATAATGGACAATTAGGAAATGAATGGCCGATATAAATAATGAAAGAAATTATATTGATAATTATTAAATTTTCGTCAGTAAAAATTCAGATTTGCTCAACAAGCATTCTATAAAAATCGAATCTTACATCTTTAAGATTAGGGTTTGCTAATTAGCGGCAACACACATCTGAAAAATTATTAGATATTACAAATCATCATCAAGAATATTTTAAGTATTTTTATATCTTTGTTTGTACTGTCATCTGACCTTTTAAGCTATCAAAGACAACATTTTTTAGTTCAACAAAGGCCTTTCAAGATAAGTAACTTTCAAGGCTACTACTTATTCGGTTAATTACTTTTCGAAAAGAAAACATTTCTAGTCAAGAATAATTTAAGTATTTTTATATCTTTGTTTATAAATACATAATTTTTTGACTTTGTGACAGCCTTTTGCAGAACAAATAATACTGCTCTAGCTTTCTCATCAATAAATATCATAACAAAAAGGGTTTATTTTTATTTTACGATAAATGAATAACCTTTTCAAGTCAAGATTAGTTTTTAAAAATAATTTTATTTATGTTTATAATTAAAAAATGTTTATTGATTTGTTATATTATTAAACAGTAAATATTTATTTTTTTTCTACCAAAAATAATCAAACATTTTAATGCCATCTGTCTTTTCTGAAATATGCAGCTTTTATTAAGAAATTTCATCTTTTGATGTATGTTATATTTAAAACTATTAAAAATATTTAAATTTGAACTGAATAATAAATTTTTGATACCAAGGTACCTAGATCTTGTTGAAATATATAAAATAATGTTGCAAAGTTCCAATATCTATATTGGAAAGTACCAATTAAGGTTTCAGTTACCAAGATCTTACTCGAAGTTCTGATGGTCTTATTCATGTTCCCAATAAAATTCAATCCAAAGTTTACAAAATTGGAATCGTGGAGGCCACAGAAATAATCTTCTTGGTCTATCTACTCAAAATTCGCTCTTCCAAAAATTGTCAATTATTTCTATTTTTAAGAATAATTTTTTTTTTCATCTCAGACAATTCCAAAATACTTTTTTTCTTATCTCACTTGGTAGGTAGTAATATCTTGACCAAACCAAGAACCCGTGGTCTCATGGAAGGAGGGAAAGGGAACGTAGCATCTGTTGTGATAGAGCACACATAGGTAGAAAACTGATTTGGTTCTGCGTCGCTGAAGAAGGAAAGCATTGCTTTCAGGCAGGACTTTAAGTTGTAACTGCATATCGCATGGAATAATACCCGGAAAACTCCCACCGGGTAGTCCGACTCATTTGGCAAGATTCTGAACATCATAGACTCCAGTAAAAGTAGCGTTGAGAAGGGTTTTGAAACAGTGTCCACCACAAAGCCGCCAGGTGATTCAATCTCCCCCTAATGCTCACCAGCAGCGAACGTTGGCACTGAGGCACGAGTCCGGTCCAAAATACTTAATGTCAAATTTCAATTCAGATAAAAAAAAGAAATTTTTTAATAAGGTGCTTAATTATCTTAAAATGCTTAGTTAAACTCTTATTTTCGAATAATCTTAAAATTGCTTTGTTCCAAAATGGTACACAATTCATTAAGTGTAACATTTAAAGAATGTATAAATTAACTATACATCAATATCATTTCGGTTTATATGTTCATCAATTTATAAAAATCGAGTATCGAATGGTGTGAGAGGAAGTCTGCTTTGTGTCGATGCACCAAAAAAGTGAAGAAAAGTGTGAGTTATTGGGATTTTAGGACGACAATGAGAGAGAGCAGCTGTCTATGGAGAATAGACTGCCAGAGGAAATTTCCTAATGTGTCAACAGCGTGATAAATCAATGCTGCTCTCTGGAGCGGAACCTCTTCTTGAATGGGTTGTGAAAACTAGGTCAGTCCTCTCCTTCTTAGATTACTCGCATGTCAATCCTACCCTTCCTACAAAATAAAGGGATTACTATTGGAAGGGGGGGAATGGCTCTATTGTTCCTTTTACGGTGGAATTCAATTCAATACAATTTCAACTGAAATTTTAAGGGTTTTAAATAAATAAAGTGACAAATAGAAGCTATTCGAGTAAGAATTTTCATTTTATTGAATATGTTTGAATTTTTAATTTTGTGCTCCCAAAGTGACGATGATTAATCAATAACAACGATTTTTAAAAGGTTTCTGGAATTCCTTCAAGTGAATTTTCCACTTAATATTTAAAGAAACATCAATTCTATTCTCGTGTACTATATTTTATTAGAACAAATATTTGATTTTGTGTCCCATATTTGGAAATACTATTGAGTCAGAAAAGTAAGACCAGTTTTCAATTTAAATTTCCCGGTCCCACGGTTTTTCATTGTTTTTTCTTTTTTAGGTTGCTGGCGCTCTCCTTGATATCTGTGTGAAACTTGACGTCAAAACATGCTTTAGTGCTTGAGTTACGCATCGCTTTGTGAGATGCTAAACTGATTCCGGTGATTTTATAAATGTATCTTCAATTGACTCAAAAGAGGACCGGAGGGGTCTTTTGAGTTTAGGGAATAGCCAGAAGTACCACGATGCTACATTAGGTGAATACAGTGGTCGTGGAACGATATGGGTTTCCTTTTTGGCGAAGAATCAATGCAGTGTGAGCTGGCGCATTTAATGTTTCCGGTGCCAATCGAGATTTGACACGTTTCACGGTCACAACATCTTTTAAAATGGAATTTTGGAATTCCAGCATCATCAGCAAGATCACTAATTGTAAATAGACGGTTTTCAAGCACTAAATCTTTTTATTTTTTGGACGTGAGCTTCGTCGGTTTAGGTTAATGGCCGACCAGAGGGCTCTTCGTCTTGAACGCGTTCTCTGCCTTTTTTTAACTGTTTTTACCACTTGCAAACATTTCTTTCCGATATAGGAATGCTCACCAAATGCTTTCTCCAACATTCTATACGTTTCCGCAAACAAAATTTAACGCAAGTTCTTGCTTAATTAATTCAGACATTTCAAGAATCGACGGAATCAGTTTTAGCGTCTCGCAAAACCAAGTGTTACTCAAACACTAATGAACAGTTTGACGTAAAATTCCACATATATGTAACAAACAGTGCCAACAACCTGAAAAAAAAAAAAATTGAAATACCTTATGCCAGGGAAATTTAAATTGAAAACTGGTCTTACTTTTTGGACACAGTAGCTGTAGTAGCTGTTCTATTTTATGGTGTACTTTTAGAATTCAGATGTCTATTCTTAAAGTTGTTAGAAAAAACTATAAATGAAATTTATAATAATCTTTATTGCAAATTGGTTATTTAAAATGGGGATCTGTAAAAATTCAATAAAATATCCATATAAATATTAACACTTAAATACGGGTACAATTTACTATATGTATAAAAGAAAATTAAGTAATTTTAAATTTAAAAATCCTGTTAAAAAACACTATCGTTAATTTATAGAAAAAAAAAGATTTATATGCAATAATAATCCTGCTATCTAAAATTAAATAATTTAACTCCAATCAGACGATTTAAGGTAATAAAATATTTTTACTCTGAACAGAAAACTGTATATTTGTGCATTAAAAAATAATGAAAATGTAAGTTATATTTTTGAAGTAACTAATAGGAAAGTAAAATTCCAACAAAGCAGCACGAGCAATTTGCTGGATTTTTGCTGATGGTTTATATGATTATTACTCTTATTGATGAATTAATATTTACTTAACTAATATTCTGAATGAAAGATGTTGAATATCTTCTGATTTCAATATTCCTTCTGTTAAAAAAGAACTTCTAGAAATAGGTGAAAAATAAGAAGTAACTTGAATATGCAGGAAAGATAGGATGTAAGCCTTTATGTAGAGAAAATTAACATATGGTTTGTTGGGTTTATCGCTTTGCGGTCATTTTTTGCACATTATGAGCTAATTAGACCGGGAGCTTCAATTTAACATGGATTCCAAACCACTCACAAACATCCATGCCACCGCCAGGATTCGAATCTGAAGCCTGTGGTACTAAAGGCCAAAGCTCAAGCCGATTGGCCATCAATTAACAAAAATTATGAAAAATTCATTTTTTTACTTGAGAAAAATATTATAATAACTTTAATATTTCAGCAGATAATACTAATTATCTTTAAAGATAATATTGCTGATCTTAAAAAAAATAATACTTCAAATAAAACAACAGAATATTCGCAGCAATTACTGGCAAAAATACAATAACTTGCTAATATGAACAATATGTTGCTAATGTACCTAAATATAACTTTAAAAAAACAAAGTACTTATTATAATATGTTGAAAGCTAACATTTTTATTTATTCCTCTAAAGAGTAACACAATACATAGTATATGAAATATAATGATACTTTAATGTTTACCTTTTAATTATTAAAAGTACAAAAATTAAACTGAAATGCTAATTACAAACCAGTGCAAAATTTATTCTTCAATTGTATCACACCAAAGCGTAAATTCCAGTTATGTACAAATTGCAAAAAATATTTTGTTAATAATTTTTTTTAAATTAAAATACTTTAGAATATTAAAAATGTCGTCTGTAAAAAAAAAACAGTATGATGTATTTTATTGAACACCCACGCATATTTGTTACAAGTATTTACAAAAAAAAAATATAAATTAAATTAAATAGAAAAGTGTAGGCGGTCTGATTAAATTACGTTAACTTACTGGAAATGTCAAATGCACAAAAAATTGTAGCCATGTGTCAAAGAATGTTCCAATTTTCTTTTTTTTTTTATCAATGACATTCTTTAAACAGAAGCATGCAATGCTTCTTAGATGGATAATAAATGGATAAAATTATGTAACGTTATTTATATAGACAAATCTATTGGAGTCTTATAGACAAAAATTATGAATAAGTTTATCTTTGCGAAAAAAAATACATCAACAAATTATTATTATTATCTGAAGTAAATATTAAGATTTGCACAAAGGAAGAAAGAGTATAGTCATCTTTTCTCATTCTTATGTTTATGAAGCTGGGGCCTGAATGGCCCAGTGGCTAGCGCTCTGGCACTCTTTACCACAGGTATCGGGTTCGAGTCCCAGCGTGCCATGGTTGTTTGCAGTGGTTCGGAATCCACTTTAAACCGTAGGTCCCGTTCTAACAGGATCGTAGGGCGTTGCGGGGCATTGTTACTCCGCGTCCAGGGCTTATCTTCAAGTTACACGCGCCTCCTGGGTAATGCAAAGTGAGTAACGTCTGTGCAGCGCTTGCCTTAAAACATCCAAGACCAAGCGGTCTAAGTGTTTGCTTGCTGCATTAGAAAGAAAAAAAAAATATTTACGAAACTTTAAGAATTATTTGAAAAGGAAGATTTATTTACTTGTTTTTGTCAAAAGCGTGTATATCTAAAGTGGGATTTCTTCCCAATGCTAGGCATTTTGAGATGCTATTTTATTATCTGTTTTGGTATGAAGGGCATGATGGCCGAGTAACGAGGCTCGACACCACAGGTTTCGGGTGCGAGTCTCCGTGGTGCCATGGCTGTCTGTAGTGTTTTGGAATCTACTTTAAGCAGTAGGTCCAAGTATAATACGCCTGTTCAGCGTAGAGCTGACAACTCTACACCTTGACCGATGTGTGCCAGTTAAACTTTACCCAAATTGATCTGGGCCTGACATGGGGCTGTTGCGCCACTGATGACTATGAAAGAGTAACGCCGCACATGTTATATGGACTATAATGATATTTTAACGTGTGTCTTTTAAGTATTAAAAGTACAAAAACTAAACTGAAATGATAATTAAAAACGAGTGCAAAATTTATTTTCAATTGTATCACACCAAAGCGTAAATTCAGTTACGTAAAATTGACAAAAAAATGTCTTGTGAATATTTTTTTTCAATTCCTACTATTAGTTCACACTCTCCCGATATATATATCTTGTTCAAATTTTCAATCGTTAATTAAATGCTGTTTATTCATCCACTCAAGCTCAAATACATTTTTTTAACTTGCAGTGGATGACACTTGATGTTGATACAGTTTTTTCAAATATTAATTCTATGTAATTTAGTCATCTTTTTAATAATTTTAGTAATTTAAGTAAGTAATTTTAGTTTTTTTTAGATTTAAGTGGCATATATCTACCAATAGATGGCGCCAGATAAACTTAAAAAAATGAATGAAAATTATTTGTAAAGGACTTTCTGCAATAGAGTGAAAAAAAATTAAGAATTGACATTAAATTTTTTTTTTATATTACTAGTTTAGAATGAAAATAATTTAGTATGTTGAAAATGTCGTCTGCTAAGAAAATTGCATGAGTATTTACAAAAAAATAAATAAATAAAATTAAATAGAAAAGTACTAGGCGGGCTGATTAAATTACCTTAACTCTCTGTAAATGTCAAGTGTACAAAAAAATGTATCCATTGTTAAAGAATATCCCTTTTTTTTTTCCAAATTTATCTTTTTTGTATCCATGACTTTCTTTAGATTGAAGCATGCAATGTTTCTTAAATGGATAAAGTTATATAACTTTATTTATACAGACAAATCTAATGGCTTTTTGAAAGAGAAAAAAAAATATGAATACATTTATCTTCGTGAAACCAAATATATCTACAATTTATTATTTTGAAGTAAATATTATGATTTACTCAAAGCAAGCAAATGTATAGTCTTTCTTTTTTTTTTGTCGATGACATTCTTTAAACTGAAGCATGCAATGTTTCTTAAATGGATAAAATTATATAACGTTATTATATAGAAAAATCTAATGGATTTTTTAAAGACAAAAAAATATGAATAAGTTTATCTTGTTAATCTAAATCTATCTACAAATTATTATTATTATTTTTGAAGTAAATATTAGGATTTATTCAATGAAAGAGAATTTATAGTCTTGTTTTCTCATTATTGTATTTTTGAAGCATTATAAATTATATAAAAAAGGAAGATTCATATTCTTGTTTTTCTTAAAAGCGTGTATAATAAATATAAGATAAAGTGGGATTTCTTCCAAATGTCTGGCATTTTGAAATGTTATTTTATTATCAGATTTGATATGAATGAGGACTAGTTAACATAAATGTGTGTGTGTGTTTTCTAATCTTCGGTGTTCATCAGTCTGGGAAAGGACATCTTTGTGTAGTAGGGGTCTTTTCTTTATATGGGGTAGCAATACGCCCCTCATACGTTGTCAGCAATACATCGTATATTTGACCAAACGTATATTTGACCATTACTTAAGTTTAAAGTATATTACGAGCCACAACAAACACTCATGGTACCCTGGGATTAGAACCCGAAGCCTGTGGCACCGAGCACTAAACCGTTAAATAGATGTTTATTACTGTTATTTATGTTTGGCTTAAAAGTTATTGTTGTCTTTCAGAATTTGACTCTAAACGGTATACATGCTATAAAATAATAAAAATGTGCAATTATTAGTATTTAAAAGAGAGTTTTAATAAATTTTTATGATTATTTACTGACTTTTTTTTAATAAAATCCCACACATACTTCTTGCGTTTGTCCTTGTGATCGTAACAAGAAGACAGTGACAAAATATTCAGTCAATGAACGAAACTTTTGTAACATTAGATAAAAGCTCTTTTCTTCAACTCAAAGACTAACAAGAATTTGAATTAAAATCGGTATATATAGTTGTTGCTGTGTCTAAATCTCGGTGTCCTTCAATGCGTAACGGGCATCCCATGAGTAATTTACTCATGGATGGAGGAAAAGGGGGCAGCTTCTGTTGGGATGGAGCACCTGTAGGTGAAGTCTGATTTAGTTCCGAGTCGCTGAAGCAGGAGGAAATTGCATTTAACGAGGACTACCCCACATTTGGGTATGTATGGGAGAAAATCCGGAAAGTTCCCACCGTGTAGCCGGACTCACGAAGCAAATACTGAACATCCTAAACGAGATCAAATGTACCCATTTTTTGAAACAGTGTCTACAGCAAAGCAGCCAGTGGATTGAACCTCGGCTCTAATGCTCAAGGGCGGCACACGTTGTCCTTGAGTCACGAGTCGGGTTGGTAACATTTCAACAATAGAGCATAATTTCCTTAGTTTTGACAGCCAATCGCACGATCTATGAATATTTAAAAATTCAGTTCATATTTTTATTAAATATATTCAGATGATCGGAAAGTAATATACAATTATAACATACCTGGATTTAAGTTGATATAGATGACTGAATTTGATTTTGATATCATTTTTTAAAATTATTTTAAATTGAACATTATAGCTTGTGTTGTTAACACCACTGAATTTTTATTTTTCATACAAGTGATGGAAAATGATAAGTTTCATATTCATCATATCATGCACTTTGAATTAAGATTTCAGGAAATGATGCAGAAACAAGTAGAGAGTTTTTTTCGATAAAAGCACGATTTATAATTTTAAAAATTTGATAGAATTTAATTTTAATATTGAAGAGGAACACAAAAATGTTTGGCCAGTACATGTTGATAAGGACATTTGGAACACAACAATACGTTGTAAAATTATACTTTTTTGATAAGTTACATGATTGTTAAGGATGATTTCCATTGAATTGCTATCAATTTTGTGTTGGTTTGCAGAAATTCTTGAAATGCCAACTGTTGATTTCTATATCTGTCTCTAATAATAATAAACAATGTGTATTACTTTCTACAAAATGTATTACCCTTTTTCAAAATGCATCAATCAAATTGTATTAAATTTGGCCATGCTATCGATATAACTCATGCCCTCCATCTTTTGAATGAGTTAGGAATGAAACGAAATTGCCATTTTTGTATTGCATTATAAAACTTCTTGAAATTCCAACTGTTGATTTATATCTAGTTCGAAACGAAATTGCCATTTTTGTATTGCATTATAAAACTTCTTGAAATTCCAACTGTTGATTTATATCACTGTTTGTAATACTCTCCACCAAGGGTTTTGATTTCTTGAAAATTTATTACTTTTTTCAAAATGTATTAAATTCGTGCAAGCTATCAGTATAGCCAATACCCTCAATCTTTCGAATAAGTCTGAAGTGACATGAAATTGGTATCTTTAAGAAAATATCTCTGGTTTCATAAACCATACGCTGACTAAAGTGACGTTAAAGAAATTTATTATATTTTGCTTCATGCAAAATCAAAATCAAATCATCCCATTTATTAAGCTCGGTTTCGCTCAATAAAGTATTATTGAGATTCTTTTAAATCTTTTTATGGCCGTGAATGTCATCCATTTATTAGAAAAATTTTTATTTTTTATTGAGGCATCCCTGAATTATCGAACTAGAAATAAAAATACCATCTAATAACATTTTTTTCCAGTTAGTAGTATATTCTTGAACAATTTATCAGCATTATATTAACATTATATTCTTTTCTTGATTTGAAAAATGGTGCACCAGGAATCGCTGACAATATGAGGAAATACGACGTGAATCAGCAATTTTGTTAAGAAGATGCACATAAATATGAATAAAAAGCATTGGATCTCAATTTTTGAAAAAATTTCTGAAAAGAGATTGCGGTTTTAAAAAGGTTTTTAAGATAATCTATTATTTCAGATATCAATAAGGATCACTTAAAAAATAAGAAATGATGCGAAGGACATTCTTTTCGAAAATTCTCCTTTCTACTTTTTTTGTTGGAAGCATTGTTAGAAAAAGATTGCTTCATCAAATAGAAAAAAATATCTTTCAAGTTCTTTCTTTGAAAGTTGTTTACTTGTAAATAAAATTACTTTTTTTTTACCTTTCCATAGATGATTGAAAAAAGAATATTTAAGTGTAGCATTTCGTTTCTTAACTTACAAATTAAATCAGAAAAATAAAAAAAAACATTAAGTTTTCACAGAACAAGAAAGTTAAGTCATAAAAAAGGGACCTTTTCATACAAATCAAATGATTTATACATACATAACATGTACATTTATTTTTACATACATAAAATGTCTAGTTTTTTTTTCAAATTCAGTTGGCGAAAGAGCCAATTATCTTTATGTAAGACAGCAAGGGCTGTACCGCTGTTGCTCATTGAACACTACCCAGGGGGCAGGTGTAGCTTGAAGATATGCTATGGACGCGAGTACCATTATCCGACAACTCTCTACGACCTTATTAGACCCGGACCTATGGTTTAAAATGGATTCCCAACCACTACAAAAATCCTTGGAAGCACCGAACCCGAGACCTGCGGTACCGAGAGCCAGATGGCCAGCCACTCGACCATCAGACCCCTAAAATTTATACAAAGCAAATGATTTATACTGAATTTATAATTATTGGTGATAATAATAATTATGA
Organism: Caerostris darwini; assembly: GCA_021605075.1. Classification (NCBI taxonomy): domain Eukaryota; kingdom Metazoa; phylum Arthropoda; class Arachnida; order Araneae; family Araneidae; genus Caerostris; species Caerostris darwini. The sequence goes on along the minus strand of BPLQ01011129.1, from coordinate 80,289 downwards.
ATAATTATTGGTGATAAGTATTGGTGAATAATATTATTTTTTTATATTATTAATTTTATAAAGCTCATATTGTTTGACGTATCTATCTAGTATAAAAGTCATCATCATTATCATCATCACTGGCGCAACAGCTCCATCGGGGACCTAGACTGTCTACTTACAGCCATATTTCGAGACAAGAGATTTTCTTTTTATCAGGTTGGGTTGTAAGCCCTGAAGCCAATGCACTGCATTCATATTAATAATGAAACAAAATTGCCATTTTTGTGTTGCTTTGTAGAAATTCTTTAAATTCCAACTGTTGATTTGTAATAATCTCAAGTATATTAATTTTTTTCAAAATGTTTTACTTTTTCAAGATGTGTCTATCAAAGTGTATTAAATTTGCGCATGCTGTCAATATAATCAATACCTTCAATATTTTGAATAATGAGTGAGGACGGGGTAATGGTGGGGTTAGATTTTCAATTTCTGTTGTAGGGTTGCCAGTCCTACAGCCAACAATCTACACTCATATAAGGAATGGAACGAAATTGCCATTTTTGTGTTGCATTGTGGAAAGTCTTGAAATTCCAACTGTGGATTTGTAATAATTTGAAGTGCATTAATTTTTCCAAAATTTTTACTTTTCTCAAAATGTATTAAATTTGAGCAAGCAACCAGTGTAAATAATCCCTCTTTCGAATGAGTCTGAAATGAAATGAAATTGGTACCTTTAAGAAAATATCTCAGGTTTCATAAACCATACGTTGACTTAAGTGACGTTAAAGAAATTTATTATATTTTGCTTCATGCAAAATCAAAATCAAATCATCCCATTTATTAAGCTCGGTTTCGCTCAATAAAGTATTATTGAGATTCTTTTAAATCTTTTTATGGCCGTGAATGTCATCCATTTATTAGAAAAAATGTTATTTTTTATTGAGGCATCCCTAAATTATCGAACTAGAAATAAAAATATCATCTAATAACATTTTTTTTCCAGTTAGTAGTATAATTTTCAACATTTTATCAGCCTCGTTCTTTTCCTGATTTGAAAAATGGTCGACCAGGAATTGCTGACAATATGAGGAAATACGACGTGAATCAGCAATTGTTTTAAGAAGATGCACATAAATATGAATAAAAAACCATTGGATCTCAATTTTTGAAAAAAGAGATTTTGATAAGAGATTGCGGTTTTAAAAAAGGTTTTTAGGATAATATATTATTTCAGATATCAATAAATATCACTTAAAAAATAAAGAATGATGTGATGGATATTCTTTTCGATAATTCTTCTTTCTACTTTTTGTTGAAAGCATTGTTAGAAAAAGATTGCTTCACCAAATAGAAGAGAATATATTTCAAATTTTTTCGTTGTAAGTTGTTTGTATATATATATATCCCCATTGCAATTGTAAATCAAATTAATTATTTTTACCTTTTCATAGATGATTAAAAAAGAATATTTAAGGGATCATTTTTTTTATTAAGTTATGAATTAAAATAAGATAATAGAAAACCATCAAGTTTTTGCAGAGCAGAAAAATGTTTTATTTATAAAATAAGAAAATAATCATTTGATACAAAAGCAAATGATTTATATATACACAAAATGCCTAGTTCTTTTTTTCTATTGCAGCTGGCGAAAAATACAGTTAATCTTTAGGCCATAAGATTAATTATCTGTACCTCTGTTACTCATTTAGCACCAGGCAGTATACACTTCCATAATATACAACTCAAACAGTTAAGCATCTTATTAATTACAAAATATACTTTGATCTTCCCTATTTTAAAATTCTGAGGTAGGAATTCATGGTTGGCTCGCCTTCATAATATGAGCAACATTCCCAACAGATGAGCATCACCGAAAACCGCAAGTTATGACATCAACGCCAATTCAGGCCCAAATTGATAACTTCCAAATTAACATGCATCGTCTCTGAATGTTGTTTAACGAAGCATTCCGGTTCTTGGCCATTAATATCTGAAAGGAGATGTCTTCCTTTGCGGAATGAATGCAGCAGCACGTCAGAGGATGCCTCGAGGCGGTCCATGGCTGCTCTGACAGATTGCGTGGGCGTTGACTCTTTGAATACACTAAGGAGGTTCATTCTTGTGGTGTAGGCCAGTCTCCTCTATTAGGTATAATGTTGCTTTCTGGTCGGGGGAAATACATATGATATCTATGTAGAAGCTTTCAGGTATAAAATGGTGTATTAAATTAATCAAGAATTTAAAAATACATCTTTAAGATTACCATGTTAAAAAATAGAATGCCTAATTATAAACTTCTTATTATTTGGCATGGTTATCTTTTATAAATCAGATATAATAAAATAAATTTTTATATTAAAGTTTCTCTTTGAGTTCAATAATGTCTTTTGTTCTAGGTATATGTGATGATTATTATGTATATGTGACGATTATTAAGTATATGTGATGATTAACCATTTGCTTCTGAATGAAATGCGTATCTTTTATAAAAGTCAATGAGATTTCTTTGTTTTTAATAATCCCTCCGGGAATAGATATAACTGATGATTACTAGGTATATGTGATGTTTATTGGATATATGGGATGATCATTAAGTATATGTGACAATTATTAGGTATATGTGACGATTATTAAGTATATGTGACCATTATTATGTATATGTGCTGATTAACTATTTGCGTTTGGATGAAATGCGTATATTTTTCTTTTATGACTTAAACACTTTTTGTTATTTCAAAACTTTTAATTTTTATTTTTTTATTTTATTGTTTTAATTCACAAATTAAGAAAAAAAATTTACCTTAAATATTCTTCGTCCATTCATCTAAGGAAAGGTAAAAAAAAAGTAATTTGATTTACAACTAAACAACTTGCAAAGAAAGAACTTGAAAGATATTCTTTTCTATTTGATGAAGTAATCTTTTTCTAACAAGACTTCGAACAAAAAGTAGAAAGGAGAATTATCGAAAAGAATATCCATCGCATCATTCCTTATTTTTTAAGTGATCCTTATTGATATCTCGAATAATACATTGTCCTAAAAACCTTTTTAAAACCGCAATCTCATATCCGAGATTTTTTTTCAAAAATTGAGATCCAATGCTTTTTTATTCATATTTATGTGCATCTTCTTAACAAAATTGCTGAATCACGTCGTATTTCTTCATATTGTCAGCAATTCCTGGTGCACCATTTTTCAAATCAAGAAAAGAACGATGCTAATATAATGCTGATAAATTGTTCAAGAATATACTACTAACTGGAAAAAATTGTTATTAGATGGTATTTTTATTTCTAGTTCGATAATTCAGGGATGCCTCAATAAAAAATAACGTTTTTCTAATAAATGGATGACATTCACGGCCATAAAAAGATTTAAAAGAATCTCAATAATACTTTATTGGGCGAAAAGGATCTTAATAAATGGGGTGATTCGATTTTGATTTAGCATGAAGAAAAATATAATAAATTTTTTAACGTCACTTTATTCAGCGTACGTTTTATGAAACCAGAGATATTTTCTTAAAGGTACCAATTTGGTTTCATTTCAGACTCATTCAAATGATTGAATGTATTGGCTATACTGATAGCTTGCTCAAATTTACTACACTTTGATTGATATATTTTGAAAAAAGTAATACATTTTTTATTACAAATCAACAGTTGGAATTTCAAGAATTTCTACAAAGCAACTCAAAAAGTTTCGTTTCATTATTAATATGAATTTAGTGCATTGGCTGCAGGGCTACCCTGCCCGGTAAAAAAAAAAATCTCTTGTCTCGAAATCTGGCTGTAAGTTGACAGTCTTGGTCCCCGATGGGGCTGTTGCGCCATTGATCAGGATAATGATAATGACTTTTATTAAATATAACCACGTCAAACAATATGATCTTTATAATTATATATTTTAGGGGCCTGATGGCCGAGTGGCTAGCCATCTAACTCTCGGTAACATAGGTCTCTGGTTCGGTGATGCCAAAGATTTTTGTAGCTCTTAGGAATCCACTTTAAACGGTAGGTTCTGGTCTAATAAGGTCGTAGCGCGTTGTCGGATAATGGTACTCGCGTCCATAATATATCTTCAAGCCACACCTGCCAACCGGGTAGTGTTCAATGAGTAATAGAGGTGCAGCCCTTGCTTATGGTATAAAGATAACAGTCTCTTTCGCCAGCTGCATTTGAAAAAAAAACTAGACATTTTATGTATGTAAAAATAAATTTACATGTTATGTGTGTATAAATCATTTGCTTTGTATGAAATGCTCCCTTTTTTCTTTAGTGACTTAAATTACTTGCTCTGTATAAATGTAATGTTTTTTTTTTTTTTTCCTGATTTAATTGGTAAGTTAAGAAACGAAATACTATCCTTAAATAATCTGTTTTTAATCATCGATGGAAAGGTAAATCAAATTACCTTTTTTTTTACAACTAAACAACTGGCACAGAAAGAACTTGAAATATATTCTTTTCTATTTGAAGAAGCAATCTTTTTCTAACAATGCTTCGAACAAAAAAGTAAAAGGAGAATTATCGAAAAGATTATCCATCACATCATTCCTTATTTTTTAAGTGATCCTTATTGATATCTGGAATAATACATCATCCTAAAAACCTTTTTAAAACCGCAATCTCGTATCTGATATTTTTCAAAAAATTGAGATACATTGGTTTTTTATTCATATTTATGTGCATCTTCTTAACAAAATTGCTGAATCACGTCGTATTTCCCCATATTGTCAGCAATTCCTCGTGCACCATTTTTCAAATCAAGAAAAGAACCATGCTAATATAATGCTGATAAATTGTTCAAGAAGATACTACTAACTAGAAAAAAGTGTTATTAGATGGTATTTTTATTTCTAGTTCGATAATTCAGGGATGCCTCTATAAAAAATAACGTTTTTTCTAATAAATGGATGACATTCACGGCCATAAAAAGATTTAAAAGAATCTCAATAATACTTTCTTGAGCGAAACCAAGCTTAATAAATGGGATGATTTGATTTTGATTTTGCATGAAGCAAAATATAATAAATTTCTTTAACGTCTCTTTAGTCAGAGTATGGTATCAGAGATATTTTCTGAAAGGTACCAATTTTGTATCATTCCAGACTCGTTCAAAAGATTCTGGGTATTGATTATATTGATAACATAGGTAAATTTAATATATTTTGATTGATGCATTTTGAAAAAAGTAATACATTTTGAAACACTTAATATACTTTGATTGATACCTTTTGAAAACAGTCGTAAAGCTTGAAAAACAATATACTTTGATTGATACATTTTGAAAAAATTAATGCACTTGAAATTATTAAAGACAGTGGTACAAATCAACAGTTCGAATTTCAAGAATTTCCTACAATGTAACACAAAAACGGCAATTTCGTTTCATTCTTAATATGGAAATATAGCGTTGGCTCAGAAAGAGAAACATTACAACACTACAACGTAAAAAGAAAATCTCTCCTACTCCTATAATCCTACCCCTACCAGTCCACACTCATTGTTTAGAAGATTGAGGTTATTGATTATACTAATAGCATGAGCAAATTTAATACACTTTGATTGAAATTTTGAAAAAGTGATAAATTTTGAAAATATTAATACACTTTAGATTACACAAACCAATTACAACTAATATGAGTGTAGAGCTTTGACTGCAGGACTTACAACTCTAACCGGTAAACACAAAATCCCCTGTCTCGAAATCTGGCTGTATGTAGACAGCCTTGGATTACGATGAAGCTGTTGCGTCAGCGATAATGATAATGATTATTACATTTATAAAATATATTCATGTCAAGCAATATGAGTTTTATAATTAGACTTTAATATACTTTGATTGATACCTTTAATATATTTAATTGATAACGGTTTATATATATATATATATATTTAAACCGTTTGCTTTGAGGATATTTTTTACTGAGTGAATGGGTAAATTTAATACACTTTGATTGATCCATTTTGAAAAAATTAATACACTTGAGATTATTATAGACAGCGATACGATTCAACAGACGGAATTTCAAGAATTTCTACAATGCCACAAAATGGACATTTTGTTTCATTCCTCACTCATTCAAAGATTGAGGGTAGTGGTTATGCTGATAATAACTTAATACATTTTGAAAAAAAAGTAATAAATTTCGAAAAAAAAATTAATACACTTGAAATTATTACAGACATTGATATAAATCATTAGTTGGAATTTCAAGACTTTCTACAATACTACACCAAAACGGCAATTTTGTTTCATTCCTCGCTCACTCAAAAGAATAAGGGTCGTAAATTTGCTCAGGCTATCAGTATAATCAATACACTTTGATTGCTACATTTTGAAAAAAAGTAATACATTTTGAAAAAAGTAATACATTTGGAAAAAATTAATATGCTTGAGGTTATTAGATAGAGTGATACAAATCAACTGTTGGAATTATAAGAATTTCTGCAATGCAACGCAAAATTGGCAATTTCGTTTCATTCCTCACTCATTCAAAAGATTGGGGGTAGTGATTGAGGTTAAAATGTATTCCGAACCACTACAAACATCCATGGCACCCCAGGACTGGAACCCGAAACCTGTGGTACCGAGCTCTAGATAAAAATCTGCCCAAAATGAAAGTTAGCATTATAAGCAGTTAAATGATAAATCAGCATCAATAGCTGATACTGATAGGGTGCGCAAAATTAATACACATTGTTTGATACATCTTGATAAAAGTAATAAACTTGGTGGAGATTATTACACACAGAGATACAAATCAACAGTTGGAATTTCTGCAATGCAACACCAAATGACAGCTGTATGTTATCATTCAGTTCTTTTATTTCGCTGGTTAATTGATGTTTATTTCGTATGGTACAAAGGCTAGATTTGACTAAGTTGTGCCAAACTATATTGATGGTTAACAGCCACTTATGCGAAAAGAAAAAAAATGCTACTTTTACAAAACTAGCATTTTTTTCCAAACTGGCCAAACTGTTATTAACTGGCAGTTATAATGCAAAAGGCAAAGACAGTTAATCTTTATGTTAGAAGCAATGCTGGCACCAATGTTACTCATTTAGCACCACACAAGGGGCCCGCTTAGCTTGAAGATAGGCTACGGACCCGAGTGACACTACCCCACAACGTTCTACTATCCTATTAGACCGGTACATACGATTTAAAATGTATTCCGTACCACTACAAACATCCATGACACCACCGGGACTGGAACCCGAAACCTGTGGTACCGAGCGCCAGAAACCTTCCCATAAAGAAAAACCTGTCTAAAATAAATTTTAGAATTTTAAGCAGTTGAATGATAAATTGACAAAAATCGAAAAATAAATGAGATGAAATCAATTAAAATTGTTACTTCTGATTCATTATTAATTAGAAGGCAAGTAATACTTTTGTACCGGAGGGATTAAATGCGAATAAAATTGTGATTAAAAATAACTTTAAAAAGGCATCAGACCCATTTATGAAACATTTAAAAACAGATTAGCATGGGGAGTGTCTCCCAGTTTAGTTAGAAAGATACGATGATCGCTTCCAAAAAAAATTGAGTCTTTAATCTATTTTACTTTCTTTAATGAAGTCATCCTCTTGTATTGAAACGCTGCTTATTAACTGAATTTCGAGCAAGTGAATTAAGTGACAACTCGCATGGTTCAAATAAATATTCCTTAAAGCTATTATTAAGATTAATTTATCCATATGTATAAAAAAATAAATAAATTTCGCCACCCTAAGAATATATAAATGTATTGCTTAGTGCAAGTGTTTATATTTTTCTCAAAAATACCGTCAAAAATAGACCATTTAGAACATCTTAATATTAAAAAATCCGATAATTTAAATCCTAAAATGATGAAACGGACTGAATTTAATGTAAAGGACAGTAAAAAAAAATTATAAATAAAATATAAACGTAAAGCTGCATGAAACGAAAATATAATAGTGTAAAAAACCAGAAATATATTATCTATTCATTATTAATTAATAACATTGTCTAAATATTTCATTCAATTACAATCATATAAATTAAATACAATAAATGAATATATGGTATCATTTTCAGTAATATTTAAAATCAATCATTGATTTACAATCTTAAAAAGAAAACTTATCCTTTTATCCTTAAAAAGAAAACTTTTTCTGTAAAAAGAAAACTTATCCTTTTATCCTTAAAACGAATACTTTTCCTGTAAAAAGAAATTTATCCTGTTTCGAAGTATGCCAGTAAGTAAACGACCTTTTCTTAAAAGGAGGATTTTTTTTCGCTAGAGGGTCTATTATTAGAAAAAAAGATATGGCTCATATAAAGGAAGTTCCAAAATTCACACAAGAATAAATTCCTAAACATCCAAATAGTCTGGAATATTGGATCATGAAAGAGCTGATTTTCCTTCAAAATGCACTTTTAGATTTGGTATACGGGTAAATATACCAAATTGTTTACTGAAACAAAACCTCTTATACATTTACTAAAAACATTACTTCTTGCCTGACTTTTCCGGACACCTTATATAAATAACAAATATAACAAACAAATTGAAAGAACTACCATGTAACTTATCAGTTCAGTAGTATCATAAAACGTAATGTAAATTCTTCTTCATTGGTGCAATAGCCACATGGTGGGTTAAGGCTTTCTGCCTACTGATAGATTTTGAGACAGGAGATGTTTCCTTTTTAGGTGATAGAATTGTCAGTCTCACGCCTAGAAGACATCTTAGTCTGGGAGTCAGAGATCTGGAATCAAACCCAAACCTTTGGCACCGAGCTCTAATCACTCATCCATCAAGCCCATTAAACTTTTAATGTATTTGTAATTTTTTTTCATTCTGGTCTTATAAAGAAGAAGAAAGATATTTTTTTTTTTTTCTAATTTTTCTTTTATATTGATATAATTTCTTTTCCTAATGCAGCTGGCAATACAGAGACAGTTGATCTTTACGCCATAAGTAAGTGTTGCAAAGCTATTAAACATTTACACTGCGCATGGGGCACATGTAGCTGGAAGATAGACTACAGTGCGAGTAACACTACCCCCTCAGCGCTCTACAATCCTAAACATGGACCTAATGTTTAAAGTGGATTCCGAACCACTGCAAACATTCAGGGCACCACCGACACTTGAATCCGAAACCTGTGGTACCTAGCGCCACATCGCTAGACACTCAGTCATCAGGCCATATGTAACTGTTATTATAACATACATTTGTATAGCACTTTTATAACATATTATTATTCTATCGTGGATTCTCAACCACAGACAAACATCCATGTTCCCACCAGGATCCGAACATGAAGCCTTTGGTACCAACTACCAGAGCGCTAACCATTTTGCAACAGGCAGCAAATATTCGTTTCCGGATTATCTTGACTTTTAATATAGCATATATTTGTATAACACTTCTATAACAAATAACTCAAAAAGTTAAGCATCTTATTTAAATACATAATATACTTCGAACTTTGTAATTTTAGAATTTCTGACTTAACTAATTCGAGGTTGGTTTGCCTCCATAATATAATCAACATTTCCAACAGATGAACATCACCGAAAACCACAAGTTACGACATCAACACCCATTCAGGTCCAAATTGAAATCTGCCAAATTAACATGCATCTTCTCTGAATGTTGTTTAACCAAGCATCCCGATTCATGGCCGCAGCTCACGGCGCGCCCATTAATATCTGAAAGGAGATGGCTTCCTTTACGGAATGAATGCAGCTGCATGTCAGAGGATGCCTCGAGGCGATCCTTGGCTGCTCTTGCAGATTGCGTGGGCGTTGACTCATTGAATACACTAACGAGATTCATTCTTGTGGTGTAGGTCAGTCTTCTGTATTAGATATAATGTTGCTTTCTGATCACAGGAAATACATATGATATATATGGAGAAGCTTAGAGACATAAAATACTGCAATAAATTAATCAAATTCTTCAAAATGTTTATTTAATATTTTAGTTACAATAAAAATGCAGGGGATTTGTTTTATTTGAAATTTGTGTATTAATGTTTCTTTCTTTTCTATATATTCTTACGTATATTAATACACATACACTCCCCTTCAATCCAAAAAAAATAAATTAAAATGGGACAATCTTTATAGTTTTCTCTAATATCTTTGAATAGGTGCACATACCTATTTGGTGGTGTCTCAAAGAGAACTGATTTATACTGCCACGAACTTAATTCAAGGAAATAACTAATAGCATTTATTAATTCATCCTCATCATCATCAATGGCAGAACATCGCCATCTTGGGTCAAGGTCGTCTTCCTACTTGCAGATTTCGTGACAAGAAATGTTTTCCTTCTACGGGGTACGATTGTCTGCTTTACGCAAAGCGGTCATATTAATCACTAGTCTACGGCTTTTAAGTGGATTCTAAACCACTACAAACATGAATAGTATCGCCGGGATTCGAACAAGAAACCTGTGGCACGATTGCTGTTCACTCGAGCATCATGCTATTAAATTCTAATGTAATTGTAAAGTTTGTTTTTATTCTTGTCTTATAAAAAGGAAGAAAGATTCATTGCATTTTTTTTGTCGCTTTACGGACATTTTGTCCACATTTTAGGTTAATTACATCGGGACCTACATTTTATCGTGGATTCCGAACCACAAACAAACACCACCGCTATTTCAACCTGAAGCCTTTGGTACCGACGGCTAGAGGGCTAGCCATTGGCCATATCAGGTCTCAAAGATTCGTTTCCAGATTCTCTTTAGATTCAATATTACATATATTTGTATAACAGTTCTATAAGATATCGTTCAAACAGTTAAGCATCTTATTAATTACATAATATACTTTGATCTTCCACATTTTAGAATTCTGAAGTCAGAATTCAAGGTTGGTTTGCCTCCATAATATGAGCAGCATTTCAAACAGATAAACATCACCGAAAACCACAAGTTACGACATCAACACCCATTCAGGTCCAAATTGAAAACTTCCCAATTAACATGCATCTTCTCTGAATGCTGTTTAACCAAGCATCCCGGTTCTCGGCCGCAGCTCACGGCGCGCCCATTAATATCTGAAAGGAGATGTCTTCCTTTGCGGAATGAATGCAGCTGCATGTCAGAGGATGCCTCGAGGTGATCCTTGGCTGCTCTGGCGGATTGCGTTGGCGTTGACTCTTTGAATACACTAACGAGATTCATTCGTATGGTGTAGTTCAGTTTCCTCTATTAGGTATAATGTTGCTTTCTGGTTAGTGTAAATATATGGGATATCTAAGGAGAAGCTTTGGGAGATAAAATGCTGTAATAAATTAATCAAGTATTTCAAAATATGCATTTAAGATTTCGATTTCAATAAAAATTCAGATTATTTGTTTCATTTAAAGTTTGTGTATTAATGTTTCTATCATTTCTATATACTCTTATATAGATCCTCTTCAATCCAAAAAAAAAAAAAAAAAAATTGGTCATACTTTATAATTTTTCGCTGATATCTCTGAATGGATATACATGTATTTTTGGAGATAGTTCAAAGTGAGATAATTTATAGTATATGAACTTAATTGAAGAAACTAATTAACAACTTTAATTAGCCGCTGGAAAGTATGTGAGAAAAAAAAAGACGACCAAAAAAGAAATAAAAGCAGGTGAATTTAAGTTATTTCAAATACTATCATCAAATTTCCATCTCTATCCAGATCAACGTCACGATTTAACATTGTTTAAAATAAGAAAATTGTATTCATGCATACTTTTCCTTTCATATGGTAGAATGTTCATTCACCAAGAATGCAAATTCACACTTTCGGCAATCTTATCACTTCCAAACAGACTGATCCAAAACAAAATATCTTCCTACGTGATCCTACAGAATTCTACACCAAGGAAAATCTCAAGACAGAATTACAACAAGTATTCCCGAATTCCGCTTTTCCCATTCAAGATCGTAAGGGGGACGAGACAGAAAGTGCGTACTTCATTTCAGATCGCCCGTCCCAAATGCATAATTCGGGAATCCATTGTGTGCGATGATAATCCCACCCTTTCTCTGGGGAACCGGACAACCTCATTCTGGTTCCGTCGCGGGCATTCCGGTTCTGAGAGAGAAAACACTGGGTCGGGATTTCAAATGCGTGTATTGCATCTCCCCCCATTCAATAGGGGATTCCCAACTGAGCGAATTACGCGGTTTCAACTATGTGTTCGTGCATGTTAAGTTGGTGACAGAAATTGGTAATAAAATGGAATTATGCTATTTTGTTTGCATCGAAATGATTTTAATTGAACATTGTTGGAATTAGTTTTATTACAAACAATTGTACTACTGGTTTAATGAAGATTATTATGCTAGTGTTTCTTGGCATCATGTGACATATTCGTCATAAAATTTTACAATTTTGACTTTGAACATTTTGTGGTACGGATAACATTTTTGTTGTTTACAGCAAGTTGACATTTTTATGGTAATCAAAAAATTGAATTATCTTGAACAATTCGTTTGATGATTTACTACAAATTTCGGAACTGAATGGCTGAATGTCTAGCAGAGTGGAAGTAGGTGTCACAGGTTTCGAGTTCCAGTCGTGGCGGCGTCATATTTGTTTGTATTTGTTCGGAATCCATTTTAAACCGTAGGTCCCGGTATAATATGACTGCAGAGCTTTGAGCATAGGGCAGGCAACCTTCCCAATAAGAATAAAACATCTCCTGTCACGAAATGTGCCAGTAAGTTAATTGTCTTGGCCCTCCACAGGGTTATTGCGCCGATGAAGAAGAAGATTTGGTTTGTCCTTCTACGGTTATTTTGATCACTTTTTAGGCTAATTAGACAGAAACCTACAGTTTAATGTGTATTTCAAACCAATCATAAAAATCCATACCACCGCCAGATTACGAACCTGAATCGCGTGGTATCAAAGGCCAGAGAACAACTGGCCCTCAGGCCGCTGGAAAGTATGTGAGAAATAAAAAGACGATCAAATAAGTAATAAAAACAGAAAAATTACAGATATTCTTTGTAATAACTTGAATTTATTTTAACTTGAATCTCTATGGAGATCAATAACGAGATTTAACATTGTTTAAAATAAGAAAATCATATTCATACATACTTTCATTTCACATCGTAGAATATTCATTCACCAAGAATACAAATTCTCACTTTCAGTTATTTTAACGCTTCCAAATAGAGCAATCCAAAACAAATTGAATCTTACGTGATCCTGCAGAATCCCACACTAAAGAAAAGCTGAAGACAGAATTCCCGAAAGGATTTTCAAATTCCCTCTTCCCATTCAGGATCAGAGAGGGGGAGGGGGTCGAGGCAGAATGTGCGCACTTCACTTCAGATCCCCGTCCCGAATGCATAATTCGGGAATCCATTGTGTGCGATGATAATCCCACCCATTCTCTGGGACCGGACAACCTCATTCTGGTTCTGTGGCGGACATTCCGGTTCTGAGAGAGAAAACACCGGTTTGAGATTTCAAATGCGTGTATTGCTTCTCCCCCCATTGAATAGGGATTCCCAACTGAGCGAATTACATGATTAAACTATGTGTTCGTGCGGGTTAGGTGAGTGCCTGAAATTGGTAATAAAATGGTTTCACGCTCGTATGTTTACATCGAAATGGTTTTAATTGACATTGTTTGGATTAGTTTTATTGCAATCAAATATACTAGTCGTGGTTTAATTCAAATTGCTATTTATGAATACTGAACTGGCGACGCTAGTGTTGTTTGGCACCATCGGACATATCCATCACAAAACTTGGCGATTTTTACCTTTACTTACTCAGAAAATTTCGTCATATGGATAACATTTTTGATGTTTACAGCAAATTGGGGTCTTGTAGCCAAGTGCATGGCTATTGATATAACGGGTTTCGATTTCGAATCCAGACGGTGCCATGGATGTTTGTAGTGGTTCGGAATCCATTTTAAGATGTAAGTCAAGGGCTCAAATGTCAGTAGATTGTCATGGTGCCCAATCAGACTTTTCACCCACAACGTTCTCAAACTGAAAAAGGTAACTCGGCTCTAATCACAGTGATATGGTGTGGTATGGTGTAGTTGTAGTTTAATGCAATTTAAATTTTTATATGAATAAAAAAAAATGGAATTTCCTCATGAACATTTCGATCTATAATTTACTACGAATTTCGATGTGGATTATCTTAGCAACAGTGCATCGATAAACTAATTTGACAATAATTAACCACTTATACCGCTGTATACTACTGAGTAAATTTAATCAGGGTCTTCATTCGCCCACGAGTAAATTTAAAGAAGGTCGTTGAAAAATTATTTTTGTGCTAGAAATCACCAATGCTGGGCACAAAATGATAAAGCAGGATTGTCATGTGATATACCGTGATATTGAAGCATACGTTAGAGATGAAAACCCTACCCTGTAAAAGGATGACATCTCCTTTGTCGAAATTTGACATAGGCAGACGATCTTGGCTCATCATGGGGCTGTTGCGCCAATGATGATGATGATGATAATAACGATTAAGCATACTTATGACGAGCATACAAAAAATTTAATGAACATCAAGATGTGAAAAATAATAGTTCGTTTTGAAATTCACATAATTTGACAATCGCTCAATAACAGTGGTGCATAAAAATTATTTAAAACTTACTGTTAAATCGTAGTGCATCAAAAGATTTGTACAACTTTTAAACAGGTGCCGAATCTTGTATTTATGCGTATATGCTAAAAAATAAAAACAATCGATTGATTGTAGTGCTATTCCAGGATGAGCAAAGCTCAATAAAAATCTAAGCTCAGTAAAGCACAAAAAACACTTCGAAGAAAGTGGTCGCCGGAATTTTTGGGTTTAGAAGGACATGTGACCACAGAACTCTAGAGATTTGTAGAATGATCCAATATGAATGGTACACAAGCACATGTTTGCCAAAAGACTTTGGGGGAAATATGAAAAAGATTTCTTCTTCATTATGACAACGTGATCTCTGGTACAAACAAATCAATATTTGACCACTCAAAACTGATTGATGGGTCATTCATCTTACAGGTCTGATCTGAAACCTATGGATTGTTTTGTTCCCATATATGAAAAACAAGTAATATAAAAAAAAAAATAAAGTCATTTCCTACTTTTTTTTTCACTTTATTGCAGAAAAGTCCTTCACAAATAATTTTCATTTATTTTTTTAATTTATGTGGCGACATCTATGGGTAGATACACGCAACTTAAATCTAAAAATAACTAAACTTAATTAATTAAATTTAATAACTGAATGAATATTTGAAACAAACTGTATCAACATCCAGTGTCATCCACTACAATTTCAAAAAAAAATGTATTTGAAGTTGTGTGGATGAATAAAAAGTATTTTATGAACGATTGTAAATTTGAACAAGATATATATAGGGAGAGAGTGAGCTAATAGAAGGAATTGGAAAATGTATTTTGTCAATATTTTCGATGCCTGAAGAAGAGGTTGATGCAATTAAAATTCACAAATTTGAAAATCGGAAAGAAAAAAAGTGCAAACAAGATTGTCAAGGAAAAATTAAAACAATTATTGCTTATTTATTTTATATCATTTTGTGAAAGGAGAAATAAGCAGTAGACTTTTTCAAGCAAATATCTAACGTGAAAATGCAATCGTTTTTCAATTTTATGTAATGATTGAATTACTGAAGACAAGTTGAATAAAGAAAATTGGAAATCTTTATTCAATATTTTATTGGTTGTTTTTCATCTGTATGTTTTTGTACTTTTTAAAATATAAATACTTCAAATCAGGTTAAATGTCCAGCATTTTTATTGAAATTAAAATCTTAAAGATACATTTTCAAATATTTGTTTAATTTGCGGATATATCAAGTACTTTACTTTATCTCTCAAAGCTTCTCCATAGATATCACATGTATATCCTTTGATCAAAAAGCAACATTATATCTAATAGACAAGACTGGCCTCACCATACGAATGAATCTCATTAATGTATTCAAAGAGTCAACGCCAACGCAATTTCCCAGAGCAGCCATGGATCGCCTCGAGGCATCCTCTGACATGCAGCTGCATTCATTCCGCAAAGGAAGACATCTCCTTTCAGATATTAATGGG
Source organism: Caerostris darwini (assembly GCA_021605075.1). Classification (NCBI taxonomy): domain Eukaryota; kingdom Metazoa; phylum Arthropoda; class Arachnida; order Araneae; family Araneidae; genus Caerostris; species Caerostris darwini. The sequence continues at coordinate 64,221 of BPLQ01011129.1, read as the reverse complement.
CGCGCCGTGAGCTGCGGCCGAGAACCGGGATGCTTGGTTAAACAGTATTCAGAGAAGATGCATGTTAATTGGGAAGTTTTCAATTTGGACCTGAATGGGTGTTGATGTCGTATCTTGCGGTTTTCGGTTGTGTTTATCTGTTGGGAATGTTGCTCATAATATGGAAGCAAGTCAACCTTGAATTAGTAAGTCAAAAATTCTAAAATTAGGAAGTTCAAAGTATGTTATGTAATTTAAAAGATGCTTAACTGTTTGAGATATAAGTTATAGAAGTGTTATACAAATATTTGTTATATTAACAGATATATTAAAGTTAAAGAGATTATGGAAGCGAATCTTTGGGTCCTGACTGTTAGTAACAAAGTCTTCAAGTTCAAATTCTGGTGGTGGCATGGACGTTTCTTTGTTGTTTGGAATCCACGCTAAACTGTAGGTATCACTATAATTAGCCTTAAGTATGTACAAAGTGACAAGTAGTGCGACAGACCAAACCAAAAGAATATTTCTTCTTTTTTATAAGAGAAGAATAAAAACAAATTTCACAAATCTATTACAATTTGATAGGCTTGATGAACGATTCTGTAGTGCTTGGCGCTACATGATTCGGAGTTCGAGTCCCGACGGAAACCTGGATGTTTTTAGTCGTTTGAAATCCATTTTAAACCGTAAATACCAATCTAATATGGCTGCTGGCATCAGGCTAACACTCATACCCCTTAAAAGGAAAACATCTCCTGTCTCAATATTTTGTTGTAGACAGACGGCTTTCACCTACCATGGGGCTGTTGCGCCACTGATAATAATGCTGAATTAATGAATGATGTTAACCAATTCCTTTAATTAAATTCATGTGCTATGCTTTAGTACTCTTTGAAATATCTCGAAAAATATATTTGTAACCATTCAAAGACATTTGGGAAAAACTATTTAAACTGGCCCTTTTTTTTTTATTGGCTTGAAGAGGAATGTATATACATTGATATATATAATATATAGGAAAGAAAGAAATATTGCTACGCAAATTTCAAATAAAACAAATAATCTTATTTTATATTGTCTTAAATCTTATCTTAAAGATACACTTTGAAATATATGATTAATTTATAACCATAACAATTACACCCTTTTATCTCTCAAATCTTCTCAATACATATCACATGTAAGTCCCCCGACCAGAAAACAACATTATATCTAATAGAGAAGACTGACCTACACCACAAGAATGAATCTCGTTAGTGAATTCAAAGAGTCAACGCCCACGCAATCCGCCAGAGCAGCCAAAGATCGGCTCGAGGCATCCTCTGACATGCAGCTGCATTCATTCCGCAAAGGAAGACATCTCCTCTCAGATATTAATGGCCGCGCCGTGAGCTGCGGCAGAGAACCGGGATGCTTGGTTAAACAGCATTCAGAGAAGATGCATGTTAATTGGGAAGTTTTCAATTTGGATCTGGATTGGTGTTGATGTCGTAACTTGCGGATTTCGGTGATGCTTATATTTTTGGAATGCTGCTCATATTATGGAGGCAAACCAACCTTGAATTCCTACTTGAGAATTTTGAAATTAAGAGGATCTGTACATTATGTAATTAAGAAGATGCTTAAATGGTTGATCTATATCTTATGGAAATGTTATACTAATATATGGATAAAGAATATAGGGAAATAATAAATAATAATAAATAATATATGAAATAATAAATAATAATGAATAATATATGGAAATGTTATACTAATATCTGTTGCTCATATTAAGGAGGCAGGCCAACCATTAATTCCTACATCAGAACTCTAAAATTATGAAGATCAAAGTATATTTTGTAATTAAGAAGATAGGTTTGTATGGGAGTAGTTTGTAGCTGGCAAAAAAAGCACGCTCTCAATTATAACAACTGGCGCTTTATTAATGGTTACTTTCGACCGAAGTGTAATGTAACGAGGACTTTGTATTAGATTAGTCCATACATTGTTTTGAAAACACTAGAATTTAAACAAAACTAGTTAATAAAATTAATTCTGACTGTTGATGCACAATGTTCAATTCTGGTAAATCTACAATATTTTTGAAGATGGTGTACTTGTTTTTGGACGATGAGGTCGGTTTTGATGTTATTATGAAGTAGAATTATAAAGATGCAACATATTCAGCATTAGCCTAGTTCTATTATGTTGCACCCTGTTAAATTGCAGGCATGTTGTGCAACCGCAATTTTAAAATAATCATTATTTAGATTCATTCTTGAAATAATCAATATTTAGAATCTGTCTTTAAATGATCGTTATTCAATTCGATGATCTTTTTTCATTCATTACACAAATCGATCAGTTTTGAAATGATCATTATTCAATACGATCAATTTTGGAATTATCAACATTTTGAAAGATTCTTGCAATGGTCACTATTATTCAACTCTCTGATCATTATTCAATCGTTATTCAACTCGCTGACCATCATTCAATCATTATTCAATTCAATCAATTTAGAAATGATCAATATTTAGAAACATTCTTTAAATGATCCTTATTTAATTTGACGACGGTAATTCAATGACCATTATTCAACCATTATTCAATTCGTAACTTATTGTGGCAAGTGATTCTTTTTTTACAGCATTTTGAATGTTAGACTTTAATTATAATCATTCTGTATATTCAAGAAAAGAAATCGACCACAGAGGATTATAAAACTATTTTTATCTTACAAAAACTAAAAAAAAAAAATATTGTTTTTATTTAAGGTTCTTTGCTTCCAATAAAAATTGAAATCCATACCTTAACAAGAGCAAAGAATCTTGTGATCTCAGATACTTAAAAAAGAAGAAAACAATGTACGGACCCGAACAACAGTTAAGCAACATATGTATCAGTCTCCGAAGACCAATCAAACGCTTTTATCTTACAAAGAACTTATTTTCTTGTTAGGTTCAAAAATAAATGAAAAAAACCTACTAGAAGGCATAAAGACACAGATAAAAACGATAACAATATAATTTACGGTCGGTGGAGTTTATTTACAGATAAATCACGTCTTCCTCTCTGAATAGCTACCGTAAAACTGGGCAGCTGTTTCCACTCTTTGGTTTTTACTTTTGGAGGGAGAACAATATCATTTGGCGAAAGTTAATTAACTTAAGCAGTAGTTTGTACGGGAAGAGTTTATAGCTGGAAAAAAAAGCACGCTCTCAATTATAACAACTGGCTCTTTATTAATGGTTACTTTCGACCGAAGTGTAGTGTAACGAGGACTTTGTATTAGATAAGTTCATACATTGTTTTAGAAACCCTCGCATTTGAAGAAAAGCATTGTTTCTGGGCAGTTAATAACATTAATTCTGACTCTTTATGCACATTGTTCTAATTTGTATAATCTGCAACGTTTACAAATTTTCTTTACGTTTTTTGGAATGCTGATGTTATTAGTAAGTAGAATGGTAACATATTTAGCATTAGCCAAGTAAAATTACACGCATGTTGTGCAACCACAGTTTTGAACTGATCATTATTTAGAATTGCTTTGTTGCTTGCGAATGCTGTACATTTATCTTTCATAACGAAGTTTATGTTGTTATAGATAACGTTACGTTTATGTTTTACGTAACATTAATTCTAACTCTTAATTAATTAATAAGAGTTAACTCTTAATTAATGTCGGTCGGAAGTAGCCATTAATAAAGCGCCAGTTGTTATAATTGAGAGCGTACTTTTTTGCGGCTTTAATTAATTCCTGTACAAACTAATGCAGAAATTAATTAACATTAGCCAAATGATATTGTTCTCTATCCAAAAGTAGAACCAAAGAGTGGAAACAGCTGCCCAGATTTATTGAGGCGGTCGCTCTTTCCCACTCTTGGCAATATACATTTAAAATTATAGTTTTACTCTGTAGGTGTTGTGTAGAAAGTGGCCCATAATCAACCAAACTTGTGTTACTCTGAATATGCTAAAGAACGTTGAATATCCTTCATACGATACAGGAAGAGAAGTAGGCGTTTCCTCTTTCCCTACTATTGGCGATATTTTATAATTGTAATTGTAAAAGGCAGATGTCTTGTAACAAGTGCCCCGTGATACAACCAACCTGCATTACGCTGAATGCGCTAAATTTATACAATTCCAGGGCAAAATAAACACCAAATCAATGCCCAGCATTTGGAAGCAACAAAGCCTTTTGAAAATAATGATAATTTCAAATTTGTTGTTGTCAAATTTAGGTACAGCTTAGCAGACACACCGTGGGTATCTGTGTATATTATATAGAATTATTATTATATTGAATCCTATATTATATTGAATATTTAGAATTCTCATCACTCTACATCCAAACAAACAAACAAACAAACACAAATAAATATATATTATTCACAAACAACACAGCAACTATAAATAATACACTAATTTCAATATTGTGGTTTTACAACATGCTGTTGGCCTCATAGTGGAACTTGTTTTAACACTGAATATGTTACAACCATGCCCTTCTACTTCCTAATAACATCAAATTATTCTCAGAATTAGAAAAAAAAGTTGCCGATTTAACAGGACTTAATGTTATTAATTGCTTAGAAGCAATGCTTTTGTTTAAATGCGAGTGTTTTCAAAACAATGTATGGACTTATCTAATACAATGTCTCGTTACATTACACTTCGGTCGAAAGTAACCATTAATAAAGTGCCAGTTGTTATAATTGAGAGCGGACTTTTTTTCCAGCTATAAACTATTCCCGTACAAACTAAAACTGAAGTTAATTAACTTTCGCCAAATGATATCGTTCTCTCTCCAAAAGTAGAGCTAAATAGTGGAAACAGCTGCCCAGATTTACGGCAGCTATTCAGAGAGGAAGACGTGATTTATCTGTAAATAAACTCCACCGACCGTAAATTATATAGTTATTGTTTTTATCTTTGTTTTTACGCTCTCGAGTAGGTTATTTTTATTTTATTTTGTCAACCTAACAATAAAGTAAGTTCTTTGTAAGATAAAAGCTTTTGATTGCTCTACGGAGACTGATACAGAAAGTATCCAAGATCACAAGATTCTTTGTTCTTGTTAAGGTACGTATTTCCATTTTTATTGGAAGCAAGGAACCTTAAATAAAAAGGAGAATATATTTTTTTTAATATTTGTACGATAAAAATGTATTTATAATCCTCTACGGGAGAATTCCTTTTCTTAAATATAAAAAATCAACATTATGTAATGAAAAATCATCAATTTTAATCCTATATATGCAAGTTAAAATATTTGTAAATGTTTGTCTATAATCTTCTATGAGCAAATTATTTTTTTAAATATAAAGAAAAAACATTATATAACTCAAAATCAACAATTGTAATCCTAAATTTTCAGATTAAAAAAATTAGCAGCTTAAAAAATTTTATTATTAATTCACTTTGTAATTTTGAAGAAACAATGACTTGTAATATCTGCACTTCTGTGCGTAGAAGCGTAAACATAGAATTCCGTAAAACAGTTTTATAGGCGATATTTTATAACTATAATTGTACAATGCAGGTGTATTGTAACAAATGAACCGTGATACAGTCAACCTGCATTAGCTGAATACGCTATATTTATACAATTTCAATGCAATACTACGCCCAATCAATACCCAGCATTCATAAATAACAGTGCATCTTGAATATAATCACAATTTCAAATTTGCTGTTGCACAATTTGGGTTCTGTTTAACAGACACGCCGTGGTCCTTTATTATGTTGAATATCTAGAATCGTAATCACTCTAGACAAAAACAACAACAGATAAATATCTGGGATTCGCAAACAACAAAGCAACTACAAATAATACAATAATTTCAAAATTGTGGATGAACAACATGCTTACAGTTTAGCTGGTGGTCCCATAGTGAAACTTGACCAACACTGTATACGATACAACCGTGCCGTTCTACTTCCTAATAACATCTAATTATTCTCATAATTAGAAAAAACGTAACCAATGATGTTGCAGATTTAACAGAGTAGAGCATTGTGCATAAAGAGTCAGAATGAATGTAATTAACTGCTCAGAAACAATACTTTTGTTTAAATGCGAGTATTTTCTAAAACAATGTATGGACTTATCTAATACAAAGTCCTCGATTGCATTGCATTTCGGTCGGAAGTAACCATTAATAAAGCGCAGTTGTTATAATTGAGAGCGTACTTTTTTTCCAGCTATAAACTCTTCCCGTACAAACTAATGCTTAAGTTAATTAACTTTTGCCAAATGGTAGTGTTCTCTCTCTCCAAAAGTAGAGTCAAAGAGTGGAAACAGCTGCCCAGATTTACGGCAGCTATTCAGAGAGGAAGACGTGATTTATGGGTAAATAAATTCCACCAACCGTAAATTATATTGTTATTGTTTTTATCTTTGTCTTTATGCCCTCGAGTTGTTTTTTCATTTTTATTTTGTCGACCTAACAATAAAGTAAGTTCTTTGTAAGATAAAAGCGTTTGATTGTTCTACAGAGACTGATACATATGTTGCTTAACTGTGGTACGTGAACGTACTTAGTTTTCTTCTTTTTGAAAGTATCCAAGATCACAAGATTCTTTGTTCTTGTTAAGGTATAGATTTCAACTTTTATTGGAATCAAAGAACCTTAAATAAAAAGGTTAATTTTTTAAACAATATCTGTTTCTTTATAATTCTTTGTGGGTTAATTTCTTTTTTTTAAATATAAAATAACAACATTATCTTACGCAAAATCAAGAATTATAATAATATATATAAATTATTTGTAAGTGTTTGTTTATAATCTTCTATAAACGAATTTCTGAAACATAAAATAAAATAATATTATGTAACAAGAAATCATCATTTATAAACCTTTTTATGTAAGATAAAATTTTTGGGTTTATTTCTAATCCTCTATTAGCAAAATTCTTTTCTTTAATATAAAATAAAACATTATATAACTTAATATCAACAATTATAATTCTATATATGCAAAATAAAATATTTATAAGTGTTTGTTTATAATCCTCTATGGTGAATGTATTTTCTTAAATAAAAAAAAACAATATGCAACGGAAAATAAACAATTATAATCATATATATCCAAAATAATTAATTAATAATTTACAGTTAATATTAGTATTAGTTTAATGCAGCAATTTTTTTTATTTGCTGTTGTACAGTTTAGCAGGTAGATCTATGTTGGAACATGGCTAATGCTGATTATAATACATTCGTACTATGTTATCTTCAATTAATATCAAAGCCCATCTCAGCATTCAAAAACACTTAAAGCAGCTCTGAAAATATTGCACATTAAAGAAATTAGAATATTGTGCATAAAGAGTCAGAATTAATGTTATTAACCGCTTAGAAACAATGCTTTTGTTTAAATACGATGTGTTTTCCAAACGATGTACGGAATTATCTAATACAATGTCCTCGTTACATTACATTTTCGGTCGGAAGTAACCATTAATAAAGCGCCAGTTGTTATAATTGAGAGCGTGCTTTTTTTCCACCTATAAACTCTTCCCGTACAAAATAATGCTGAAGTTAATTACATTTCGCCAAATGATATTGTTCTCTCTCCAAAAGTAGAGCCAAGGAGTGGAAACAGCTGCCCAGATATACGTAGGCGATCCCTCTCGGCAATATACATTCCCCTCTTGGCGATATATATTCAAAGCTTCATACGCTGTGGGAAGAGAAGGTGGCGTTCCCGCTCCCCCCACTCTTGGCGTTATTTTATAACTTCCACTTTGCAATGCAGGTGTTTGTAACAAGTGACCCATAATGCGTCCAGCCGGTATAAAGCTGAATTCAGCAAATTTATACAATTCTAATGCCAAAAGACACCATATCATTGCCCAGCATTCGAAAATAACAATCATTTTGAAAAAATTGACTTTTTACAACTCGTTTACAATTTACTGGACCTTTATTATTTTGAATATGACACACCTTATATCACTCTAGTACCTCATCATCGCCATCATCAGTGGCGCAACAGCCCTATTTTTGGCCAAGGCCATTTGCATACTGGCAGATTTCTAGATAGAAAATGCTTTTCTTTTTACTGTGTTGGGATGTCAAACTGATGCCCAACGTTCTGCAATCTTATTACACCAGGACCTCCGGATTAAAGTGGATTCCAAACCACTACAAAGGTTCATGCTGCCGCGTGAATTTGAATCACTGAATACCACTGAGAGCCAGAGCGTTAACTTTAGTACCTAATAACCGCAAATAAAATGTCCAGCATACGCAAACATCAAAGCAATTCTTAATAATGATCATTTCAAAATTGTGATTGCACAACAGGTGTGCAGTTTAGCTGGGGCCCTCATAGCACTGGCTAGCACTGAACCCGTTACAACCGTGCCATTCTATTTCCAGATAACAACAAATTATTGTCAGAATCAGGAAAAAAAAGTTAAGCTTATCCAGAAATGTTGCAGATTTAACTGAGTAGTACATAGTGCATAAATAGTCAGAATTAATGTTATTACCAATTTAACAGGTAGCACCGTGGTGGAACATGGCTAAAACTAAATATGCTACATCCGCACAATTCTACTTCCTAATAACATTGAAACCGGTCTTAGCAAAATATTTCCAGAATTACAAAAAACGTAAAACATCTCCAAAAATATTACAAGTTTAACAGAATAGGAGCAATGCGCCTAAATAGTCAGAATTAATGTTATTAACTGCTCAGAAACAATGCTTTTGTTTAAATGCGAATGTTTTCTAAAACAATGTATGGACTTATCAAATACAAAGTCCTCGTTACATTGCACTTCGGTCGAAAGTAACCATTAATAAAGCGCCAGTTGTTATAATTGAGAGCGTGCTTTTTTTTTACACGTATAAACTCTTCCCGTACAAACTAATGCTTAAGTTAATTAACTTTCGCCAAATGATATTGTTCTTTTCTCTAAAAGTAGAGCCAAGGAGTGGAAACAGCTGCCCAGATTTACGGCAGCTATTCAGAGAGGAAGACGTGATTTATCTGTAAATAAACCCCACCGACCTTAAATTATAGTGTTATTGTTTTTATCTTTGTCTTTATGCCTTCTAGTAGGTTTTTTTCATTTTTATTTTTGGACCAATAATAAAGTAAGTTCTTTGTAAGATAAAAGCTTTTGATTGCTCTACCGAGACTGATACATATGCTGCTTAACTGTTGTACGTGCCCATGCTTAATTTGTTCTTTTTGAAAAAGTATCCAAGATCACAAGATTCTTTGCTCTTCTTTAGGTATGGATTTCAATTTTTATTGGATGAAAGGAACCTTAAATAAAAATAAAACTATTTTCTTCTTATATATTTGTAAAATAAAAATATTTTTATAATCCTCTATGGACATTTTTTTCCCCTAAATATTCAGGGTGATTATAAATAAAATCCCACTTTTAAAATTCTGTAAAAAAATAACCATTCTACACAATGAGTTCAAATTAATACTGAAGATGCTTGAAGAAGGGGGAAACGGTATGGCATCAAAAATTTTCCCAAAAGAAGCTCCACCAATTTTTATAATCCAATGTGGCATGACCTTGCCGTGGTGGATGGGGTTTCTACTTTCACAACTGTTGAATGACTTGGAAGTAATTTTTTTCCGTCAAAAAAACCGAAACAATCCTGCCCATTTAACTCTACAGTTGGTTTAATGTGCATCTCATGCCAAATACGTTGTCATTTCTATTCAAAATTTCACTGCCAGCCGAATTCGCTTTCTTTATGCCGCTTACAGCGTCATCTATTAATACACTTTGGAACTGTTTTTTTTTATGTCATACCGATCCCTATTCAAGTATCTTTAGTTCAAATTTCAAACTCATTGTGACGGTGGTTCTTTTTTCACAGCATTTTGAAAGTGGGACTTATAATCACCATATGAAAAAACGTTATGCGGCGAAAAAATAACAATTATAAACCTATAATTGTAAATTTAAAAAAAATTACCAGCTTAAACAATTTTATTATTAATTCACATTGTAACTTTGAAGAAACAACGACTTACAAATTCCATAAATTATTTGAACTTGGCGGCATTCATTTCAATTTTTATTGGAAGCAGGAAATATTAATTAAAAAGGATAATATTTTTAAAAAATATTTGTAAGATCAAAGAACTCATTATCAATAGTGATCAAAGATCTCAGGACAATAGTGCATTTTTAAAACTATGATTTTCTATTCATAAAGAAATTAAAAAAAGTGAATTATATCTCGAATTGACTTATAAAATTCTAGGTCAAATTTTGGAAACATGATAATCTTGCTTCCAGTGTAAGTATTTAAATTCAATGATATTTTAATAATATTGTTTTATAAACACTTGTTCTATCTGACGAACTTGCTGTCAACCCTACCCGTAAAAAAAGAATCATCTAACGTTTAGAAATTTGTCAGCAGGCGGACAGCATTGGCCCACCACCATATATAATATATCTTACACACTATCGTTAATGTTATCTGAAATAATATAGATTAAACATAAGGATTACATATAAAGTCTTTATATTCGGTCTTTATTATTTCCTTACCTATGGCCACATAATATTAATGATCGTGTGTAAAAAGAACTCCACTTTACCAAACAAATCTGTTTTAATAACTTCTCGCTAAATAGCTCTTTGTTGTCAGTTTTCATGGAGGAAAAAAACCCACACAAAGCAACACTTGTCAAAAATTCATCGCCATTCTTCAAGCGCATGCCACTTTTAATGACACGTGTAGCGACTATTGCCATTAGCTTCCCAGGACCATTCTTCTTCGAGTTAATGACAACCCTGAACTCATTAACTCGTATCATTAGGTCTCTGTAATTCTGGAGCGAATTCGGTGCACGCATACTTTGAACGAATCACAGGGTGCAGAGAAGGAAACCATTACAGACATCATCAAGGAGTTTAGAATTAAACATGGAAATGTTCATTGTGGAGTTTTCATTCACGTAAAAGGATTCATTTCTGTTGCTGGATAGCTGTTGAGATTGAAAACGAAGTATTTTTCATTTCCTTAATTTTCACAAAAAATTGCATGTGTTGAACAGTAATTTTATCATTGTTAGGCATGAACTTTAAATATGTTTCGCTGCATTAGCTGAAATAATTTTTAATTATATCAATACCATTTTAAGACTATCATGGCTTTTATAGTATTATTGCATTAACTCATGCAAATTAAAAGGAAAATGGGGTTTAATTTTAGAAGACTTCTTCTTCTTCTTTGTATTGTGTTGATTTTCAATGTTGGAATCTTTTTACCCGATGTCATATATCATAAGATGGGCATATATGTAATAGATTAAGAGTAATACATAGTGGGCGATGGAGAATCGGAATGATCGTTTATATTATCTGGTCATAAATAAAGAAACAAGAAAGATCAAATATAAAGTATACTCATGTTCGTGAAAATTGCAACACCATGACGGAGTTACGCGAGTGAGCTGAAATTTTCAGGAAATGCAAATTAGCGCATGATATGCAAATGATTAGAATTTCAAATCCGTAGCGCATGATAATGCTGAGCAGCGCCCCATGAACGGCGGATGAATCCGAATAAATAGACGGCTGTAGCGTGGCGTGTATGGTTATTGGTGATTATCTGCTATTGGTAAACGTTAGCTCAATCGTTACTTATGCCTCTTCGACGAATGAGAACGAGATTTGAACAACTTACAGAGTTTGAACGGGGGAGAATCATCGGCCTTCGTGAAGCTGGATTGTCTTATCGTGCAGTAGCCGCTCGTGTGCAGCGTAACAGCAGCACAGTGATGCGTCTTTGGAAGCAGTGGACGGACGAGTGCCGGACAACTCGGAAATCCGGGTGTGGACCCCGAAATGTAACGTCAGCTCGCGATGATAGACACCTGGTCCGCATGGTGCTGACGGACCGTTCAGCTTCCTCTAGACAATTGGCAGCACAGTGGTCAATAGCTACAGGTTATTCATTGTCTGCTTCATCAATTCGTAGACATCTGCTGCAGCGAGGACTGCGCGCCAGGACTCCTTTATACAGGATCGCTCTCAAGATAAACCATCGCCGCCTGCGGCTACAATGGGCCGCGCAGCATAGAGACTGGCGTGCTGATTGGCAGCATGTCGTGTTTTCTGACGAATTCAGCTTTAATTTGTGGTACCATGATGGCCGCATTCGTGTCAGACGCTATGCCGGTGAACGCCACCTTCCGGAGTGCATTATCGAACGCCACAGTGGACGAACACCCGGAGTTATGGTCTGGGGTGCCATAGCATATCATGGACGATCTCAATTGCTAAGAATTGTGGTCAATCTGAACAGCAACCGGTACATCAGTGAAGTTCTACAACCCCAAGCTGTTCCCTTCCTTCAAAGCTTGCCAGGCGCTGTATTTCAACAGGACAATGTCCGCCCTCATATCGCTAGGACTGTTCAATCCCTTCTTTGCAATGCTGCAGGCACAGCTTCTTCCTTGGCCTGCGTATTCCCCGGATATGTCGCCGATTGAACATGTATGGGATTTCGTTGGTCGGTGTCTCACTCGTGATCCTCGTCCTGGTGCTTCTGCAGACGAACTTTGAGTGCGCATATAAACAATATGGAATGCTCTTCCTCAGACAGATATTCAAAATTTGCTTGACTAAATGCCACGTCGTGTAGCAGCACTTATTGCGGCGCCTGGTGGCTACACAAAATACTGATTCCGATCTCTTGTTATTGTTTGTTTGCTTTGAACATTTAATCATTTATTTGTACCACTACCACTCAACTGTGTATTAAATTTCATTCAATTATGACGATTCCTTCAAGGTGTTGTCATTTTCACAAACATGAGTTTCTATAACATAAAATCATATGCATTTTTTAACTGAATTTCTAAATAAATATCAATACTAATAACACTGAATTCTAAATGTATAACAGTTTTGAATACATATAATGCCTTTAATAAAAACTTTATATGAATTCATATTTAGATTTTATCATTTATTTATCTATTTCCAGATAATATTAATGATTGTGTACAAAAAAGAACTCCAAGTTACCAAACAAATCTGTTTTAATAATAACTCCTCTCTAAGTAGTCTTTGCTGTTAGTTTTCATAGAGCAAAAACTACACAAAGCAAGACTTGTCAGAAATTCATCGCCATTCTTCAAGTGTGCACCACTCTTAATGCCATGTGGAGCGATCATTGCCATTAACTTCGAAGCACCATCCTTCTTTGAGTTAATGACAACCCTGAACTCATTAACCGTATCATCAGGTCGTTGTAATTCTGGAGCGAATTCGGTGCACGCAGCCTTTGAACGAATCCAGGGTGCAGAGAAGGGAACCATTACAGACATCATCAAGGAGTTTAGAATTAAGCATAGAAATGCTCATTGTGGAGTTTTCATTCACGTGAAAGGATTTCGGCATGATTCCTTTCTGTTGTTGGATAGCTGTTGAGATGAAAAACGAAGTATTTTTCATTTTCGTAAATTTTTGGGATAAAACTCAAGTGTTGAAGTTAATTGTACCTCAGCATTAAATTGGGCCTGTTTTGTTTGTATTAGCTGAAATATTTAATATTTTTAGTTATATCAATACCAATTTGAATCTATCATGGATTTTATAATATTTTTACATTAACTGATGCAAATAAACAAAAAGTATGGTTTCATTCGATAATTCATTTTCTTCTATGAAATGTTTTTTTTTTTTTCAGTGCTGGACTGTTTGACCTGATGCCATGTACCATAAGAATGGCTCATATTTAGTAGATTAAGCGTAATATATTTTGGATCATGGAGAATCGGGTATATTGACTTAATGTTATATAGTATAAGAATTGTAGAAGTGCAATAAATTATGAGTGCCCAATGGTGCACCATGGATGTTTGGTTTGTCACTGTACTGTCATTGTGTGCACACTTAGTCCTAATTAGACTGGGATCCATTGCATGACATTTTTGAGACTTGAAAACGCAGCTTGTGGCACTGGACGCCAGGATGCTAGCAATGCAACACTTGTCAGAAATGCATCTCCATTCTTCAGGTGCATGCCACTCTTAATGCTGATGCGGCGAGGCACACGGAGAAGCTACGATTGCCATTAACTTCGAAGGACCATTCTTCTTCGAGTTAATGACAATCCTGAACTCATTAACCGCATCATTAGGTCTCTGTAATTGTGGAGCGAATTCGGTGCACGCAGCATCTGAACGAATTGCAGAGTGCAGAGACAGAACCATTCCAGACATCATGAAGGAGTTCAGAATTAAGCATGGAAACGTTCATTGCGGAGTTCTCATTCACGTTAAAGGATTTCGGCATGATTCCTTTCTGTTCTTGGATAGCTGGAGGGATGGAAAACTATTTTTCGTTTCTGTAATTTTTGAGATAAAACTCAAGCTTTTAACAGTAATTTTAGCTGTGTTGGACGTCAGCTTTAAATTGCTTTAAATCTATTTTGCTGTATTAGTTGAAATAATTTTAATTATAGCAATATCGTTTTGAAACTATCATGACTTTTAAAATATTATTATATTCATTTATGAGAATAACCGGAAAATGTGGTTTGATTTTAAATTTCTTCTGCGAAATGTTATTGGCTTGATGAAATATACCATAAGAATGGTATGTCATAAGAATGCCATATACCATAAAAATGGTATATGGCATCAAGCCAATGGTATATGGCATAATAATTGTAGAATAAGCTTAAGCATATTGAACGATAAAGAATCGGAACGACTTGATGTTATGTACCATAAAAATGCCAGAAATGCAATAGATTAAGAGTTACTAATATTGAACATAGAGAACCGCGACTCTTTGACATAATGCCATATACCATAAGAATGGCAGATATATAGTAGATTAAGTATATAGGCAGATTTGTATTATTAACAAATATTGAATCATGGATAATCTGTTTGAATCAGGTTCCTATTTTTATTTACAAGAAATTTCTAAACATATATTTTAGTTCAATAAAATAACAATAACACTAAATGCTTATTACATAATAGTTTTGAATTCATATTACTATATATTAACATTTATATTATATATATATATTACATATTATATAATAGATATATACACACAATCATTAACATTATCTAGTCATGAATAAGGACTAAAGACATGAATAAAGACTAAGTATAAATAATACATTTAAAATATTTATATTTCTTATTCATTATTTCTTCATCAATGGGCAGATAATAATAACGATTGCGTGCAAAAAGAACTCCAAGTTACCAAACAAATCTGTTTTAATAACAACCTCACTAAGTAGGCTTAGCTGTTAGTTTTAATGGAGAAAAACCACACAGTGCAACACTTGTCAAAAATCCATCGCCATTCTTCAAGTGCATGCCATTCTTAATGCTGGTGTGGCGAGGCACACGGAGAAGCTACGATTGCCATTAACTTCGAAGGACCATTCTTCTTCGAGTTAATGACAATCCTGAACTCATTAACCGTATCATTAGGTCTCTGTAATTCTGGGGTGAATTCGGTACACGTAGCGTCTGAACGAATTCGGAGTGCAGAGAGGAAATATTACAGACATCATCAAGCAGTTTAGAATTAAGCATGGAAATGTTCATTTGTGGAGCTTACATTCATGTGAAAGGATTTCGGCATGATTCCTTTCTGTTGTTGGACAGCTGTTGAGATGGAAAACTAACTATTTTTCATTTCCTTAATTCAACTCTAGTCTTGAAGGATAACTTTATTATTTTTTGGCTTCAGCTTTAAATTGTTTTAAATCTGTCTCATTATGTTATCTGAAATAATTGTTAAATATATCAATATCACTCGGAAAGTATCATGGCTTTTATAATATTATTACATTCATTTATGAAAATAAACTAAAAACGTGTTTAGTTCTAAAATTGATCTTCTGATATGAATTGTTGTTGCTTTTCAAAGTTGGACATTTTGACCTGATGTCATATATCCTAAGAAGGGCAGATATATAGTTGGTTAAGTGTAATACATGTTAGACCATTTAGAATTGGGCATATTGACTTGTTGTTATACACTGTAAGAATGATACAAATGCAGTAAATTAAGAATGATCAATGTTGCACCACGGAGAACCGGGAATATAGATTTAATGTCATATACCCTAAGAATGTCATATACCTGAAAGTACATCAGATTAAGTGTTACCAATGTTGCACCAAAGAGGAGTTTGGCACTTTGACATGACATCATATACCACAAAAACGATAGAAATTTAGCTGATTAAGAATTATATAAGGTATAAGGAATTATATAAGGTTGTTAAGAATTATAAACTGAGGTTTGTTGTACAACTCGCACATCGTGCTAATAAAACGTTGAACAATAGACGGAATTTGGGTGGTTGCCACCTTATGGTTCAGCACTACCCAGGAGTTGCGTGTAGCTTGAAGATGAGCTACGGACGAGGAGTAACACTACACCCACAAAGCTCTTAGTATCATGTTTCACCGGCACCTGCATTTTAAAGTGGATTCCGAACCACTAAAAATATCCTTTTCACCGCCGGGAGTCGAAAAAGTAACCTGTGGTACCGAGCGATAGAGCGCTGGACACTCGGTCATAAGGCCCCGACATATGAAGTATATAGCATATAAGATTATATGTACTTTTTAATCTACTTTATTAATAAATAATAACACTAAATGCTTAAAACATAACAGTTTCGAAAAGATAAAAATTTTAATAAAGACTTTACAGGAATTTATATTTTGTCTGTAATGTTTCTTTATTCACGACCATATAGTATAAGCTATTGCGTGCAAAAAGAACTCCAAGTTACCAAACAAATCTCTTTTAATAACTCCTCACAAAGTAGGTTTTGCTATTAGTTTTCATGGAAGAAAAACCGCAAAATGCAACACATGTCAGAAATTCATCGCCATTCTTCAAGCCCATGCCACTTGATGCTGATGTGGAGCAACCATTGCCATTAACTTCGAAGGACCATTCTTCTTCGAGTTAAAGACAACCCTGAATTCATTAACTCGTATCATTAGGTCGTCGGAATTGCGGAGCGAATTCGGTGCACGCAGCCTTTGAACGAATCGCAGAGTGCAGAGAGGAACCATTACAGACATCATCAAGGACTTTAGAATTAAGCATGGAAATGTTCATTGCGGAGTTTTCATTCACGTAAAAGGATTCCTTTCTGTTGTTGGATATAGCTGTTGAGATGGAAAACAAGTATTTTTCATTTCCGTAATTTTTGAGATAAACGCAAGAGTTGAATGTTAATATTATTATTGTTGTGCTTCAGCTTTATATTGTATCTGTTTTGCTATATTAGATGAATAAATCTTTAATTATATCAATAACACTCTAAAATTATCATGGCTTTTATAACGTATTTAAGCAAATAAACAAAAAATTGGGTTTGATTCTAAAATTATTATTCTTCTGCGAATTGTTGGTGCTTTTCTATGCTGGACTCTTTGACCTGGTTTTAAATACCGTAAGAATTCCAGATGTATTGTAGATTAGGAGTAATGCATTTTGAACTACGGAGAATCTGGCATATTGACATAATATTATATAGAATAAGAATGACGGAAATGTAACAAATTACAAATTACCAGTGTTGCAAAATGGAGGACGGGTCACTTTTATCTGATGGCATATATCCATAAGAATGGCAGATATATAGTAGATTAAAAGTAATGCATATCGGACGATGGAGAATCGGAGTGACTTGATGTTATATCGTATAATAATTGTGGATATGCACTAGATTAAGAGTTACCACTGCTTCACCATGGAATGCCGGACACTTTTACTTGCTGTCATATGCCATAAGAATGCCAGAAATGCTGCACATTAAGATTCACAAACTTTGCACCACGTAGAACGGGGCACTTTGACAGAATATCATATATTACAACGCTAGATATTTAGCAGATTAAGAGTTATATAATGTAAACTAATAAGGCCTGCTGTACAACTCACACATCGTGCTAGTACAACTTTAAGCAATAGACGGAATTTGGGTGGTTCGCACCTTATGGTTATGCACTACCCATGAGTTGCGCGTAGCTTGAAGATAAGTTACGGACGCGGAGTAGCACTAACCCCGCAACACTCTACGATCATTTTAGACTGGGACCTATGGTTTAAAGTGGATTCCGAACCACTACAAATATACATGGTACCGCCAGTAGTCGAACCAGAAACCTGTGTGATAGCCGCTCGGCCATCAGAAACCGACATATAAAGTATATAACATATAAATTCAGATGTACTTTTTAATCTACTTTTTTAATAAATAATAACACTAAATACGTAATACATATCATTTTTGAAGACATATAAAATTTTTGATAAAGACTTTAGAGGAATTTATATTTTGTTTATATATTTTTTTTATTCACGACAAGATAACGATTGTTTGCAAAAAGAACTCCAAGCTACCAAACAAATCGGTTTTAATAATAACTCCTGACTAAGTAGGTCTTGTTATTCGTTTCCATGGAAGAAAAACCGCATAGCGCAACAGTTGTAAGAAATTCATCGCCATTCTTCAAGTGTATGGCTTTCTTAATGCTTATGTGGCGAGGCACGCGGAAGAGCGACCATTGCCATTAACTTCGAAGAACCCTTCTTCTTCAAGTTAATGACAATCCTCAACTAATTAACCGTATCATTAGGTCGTCGTAATTCTGGAGCGAATTCCGTGCACGCAGCCTTTGAACGAATTGCAGAGTGCAGAGAGGAACCATTACAGACATCATCAAGCAGTTTAGAATTAAGCACGGAAATGTTCATTGTAGAGTTTTCATTCACGTACAGGGATTCCTTTCTGTTGGTGGATAGCTGTTGAGATGGAAAACCGACCATTTTCATTTCCGTAATTTTCATGATAAAACTCAAGTGTTTTACTAATTTTATCAGAGTTGTGCTTTAGCTTTAAATTGCTTTAAACATGTTTTGATGTATTATCTGAAGAAATTTTTAATCGTATCAATTGACCTACGGACTCTCACCAAGAGGAGAAGTATATTTTGCGCATCTCGCGCATAGCTTTCAGCTGAAAAATGAAATTGTTTCTCAAATCTATAATTATGTGTCCGTAGATGTAATGAACTAAATTGAATGAATGAAAATTGTTGGCGAATGAATATTTTATGTCTGTAATTGTATGTGTGTAATGTTTGGGCGGGTGCAAACAAAGCTGTCAATTCTCCAACCTATTATCTCTACCCAACTACACCCAGTTACTATCTGCCTATCCAACCTGCACATTAAAACCTCAATTTAGAACACATATAATGTATGGTATTCTATATGCATACTCTTCTCCTCCGTGCGAGGTGGCATAATGGCCAATCGGCTAGCGCTCTGGCCATTGGTACCACAGGCTTCAGGTTCGAAACTGGCCAGTGGTATGGATCTTTTTAATGGTTCAGAATTAGCGTTAAACTGAAGTTCCCGGTCTAATTAGCCTAAAGTGTGCAAAATAAAAAGATCGTAGAGGAAAAACCAAACCATTCCGCTCTATGTCAAGGGAAATATATATATCGAAAAAGAGTATTTTTCTTTTACATATTTATCTTGCGTTTTCTGAACTTTTAAACTTTTCTTCATTTTAAAAGATACTGCTTTTAGCATATTGCTTGCAAAACCTTACTTAAATGGTTTCGAAAGATCAAAAGTTTTAACTACAGTTTAGAAAAAAGTTAATCAATGATTTTTCTGACATCCGTGATCACTTTGTAACTTTCTTAATAAGATGAATTCTTGAAAAGGAATAAATAAACAACAAAAAATAAAGTAAGCCAAAACCATAAAAGAAAGAGAAGTATCAACTTTCAATTTAGGGTTTTTTTTTTTACTTGTTTCTTCCACGATCTCCTACCCTAATATTTTACCAGAAACTTCGTCAGACTCGAAACTCACGAAAATAACATAACAAATCAAATTTCTCGAAGCAATTTAGCGGGGGAGAATATCTCTATCGTAAATAACCAATTTTCTCCCCCGTTGCCACCGAGAAATAAGTAAAAAAAAAAAAGCTACCCTCCCTGCTTCCGTCATTAGCGAAGAACACGAAGGCAAAAGGAGTGTAAACCTTCATGTAATCGTCAGGCTCCTCCCTTCCCTTCACTTCTTAAGAGAAAGAGAGGAAGAAATTTATCGTCTGTTGCACCACCCCCGATCTGTTCTTTTCGATGTCGTCTGCTGGTGTTCCTCTAATTTCGAAAATTTCTTGCTGATAAAAAAAAAAAAAGAAGTGGAGTGATTTTCTTTGGAGTGAAGACGTTCTTAATTTGGGATGGAAGGGAATAGGACTTTGTTCTTTAATTTCGGATTTTTTTTGTTATCGTTTGGAACAGGGAGGGGCAAACTGTTTCGGTTTGCGGGCCAAAATTCGAAAAAAAAAGTTTGGTGGGCTAAGATAAAATTTTCTAAAATTTTAAAAACAATATACAAGTATCACAATTAAAATATATTAATGAGATGAATGGAATTCATTTTTAAAAGTTTCTTATATTGAGGTTCGAAGTATACTAATTCTGAAGAATGAGGCTAAATGCTCCTCTGTCAGTCTACTTCTGAAATAATTCTTTCTAAGATTCATAATTGGTAACAATTGCTCACATATATAAGATGAAGCAAACTGAAAATGCTAGATGAATTTATGTTTTGTAGCACAAAAATAAAAAAAGTAAAAAGATCATTAGTACTTCGAAAAAAAGGAAGAAAAAAACAATAGATTTTCTTTGGTCGTTCTTAATTTGGTATGGGAGGGAATATGAATATGAAGTTTTTTTAATTTCCGATTTTTCTTGTTATCCTTTGGAATTTTTTTTTTTCATAATATTTCATAGATGCAACTTATTCGCCCACTTTTATTTTGATTAGAAAAGACATTGAGATATTAAGATATAATTATACGTACGGCCTTCACAAATCATTAAGGTTTCTTTTTGTTAAACATTAATTAATTGTGATGTGGCATCTTTCACCACCGCTAGTGGCGCAACAGTCCCATGGTGGGCCAAGGCCTTCTGCGTAATGGCAGATGTCGGGACAGGGCATGTTGTTTGTTTTGTTGGGAAGAGTTGTCAGCTATACACTTTACTGTGATATTGAACGAAGACATACAGATTAAGGTGGATTTCGAATCATTACAAACGTTAAGGGAACCGCCGGGACACGAACTCGAACCTGTGGCACCAAAAGGCAGACACTTGGCCATTCAGGCCTACAAGAGTACAAAAAGGTTTACAGTATTGAAAAGTTTTTTATGTGCTGTACTAGTTTAAATTTTGTACTAATAATGTTTACTGTAAAATCTTTCTGTACTTTAAAACAAATACTTGTAATTGCTTGTAAGCTTTTAGTCAAAATAATTTCGAAGAATCAAAAAAAGTTTTAACTACAGTTCACAAAAAAAGTCAATCAACGATTTTTCTGACATTCGTGATCGCTTTGTAACTTCTCTAACAAGATGAATTCTGAAAGAGAATAAATAAGCAACAAAAAATAAAGTAAACCAAAACCATAAAAGAAATCGCGTTTCAGTTTAGGGGATTCTTTTATACTTGTTTCTACTTTTAAAATGTGTTAAATATTGTATGTCTCTAATTGTATGTGTGATGGGTTTGAGCGTGTGTAAAATAAGCTTTAAGTTCTCCAACCTGTAATTCAAGCAGCTCGGTCCAACCACTCCCACTTATAATCTGGTTGCCCAACCTGCATACTACAACCTCAGTTTAGAACTCTTATATTATATGATATTCCATATTCTTAATTTTCTATACTATGTAAGGTTGCCTGATGGCCAATTGGCTAGAGCTCTGACCAGAGGTTTTGAATCCTAGTGGAGGCATGGATATTTTTAGTGGTTCAAAATCTACATTAAACTACAGGTATTGGTCTAATTAGCCTAAAGATAGTGCAAAAAAAAGATCATAGAGCAAAAACCAGACCAATCTGCTCTCTGTTAAGGGAAATACATATATAAAAAAAGAGTATTTTTCTTTTACAGATTTATCTTGCGTTTTCTGTACTTTTAAACTTTTCTTCATTTTAAAAGATACTGCTTTTAGTATTTTACTTGCAAATCCTTACTTAAAATGGTATCGAAAGATCAGAAAGTTTTAACTACAGTTTACAAGAAAGTCAATCAACGTTTTTTCTGACATTCTTGATCGCTTTGTAACTTCTCTAACAAGATGAATTCTGAAAAGGAATAAATAAACAAGCAAAAAAAGTAAACCAAAACCATAAAAGAAAGAAAGAGTATCAAGTTTCAATTTAGGGGGTTTTTTTGTACTTGTTTCTTACACGATCTCCTACCCTAATACTTTGCCAGAAACTTCGTCAGACTCGAAACTCACGAAAATAACATAACAAATCAAATTTCTCGAAGCAATTTAGCGGGGGAGGGTATTTCTATCGTAAATAACCAATTTTCTCACCCGTTGCCACCGACAAATAAGTAAAAAAAAAATTTACCCTCCCTGCTTCCGTCATTAGCGAAGAACACGAAGGCAAAAGGAGTGTAAACCTTCATGTAATCGGCAGGCTCCTCCCTTCACTTCACTTCTTAAGCGAAAGAGGAAGAAATTTATCGTCTGTTGCACCACCCCGATCTGTTCTTTTCGATGTCGTCTGCTAGTGTTCCTCTAATTTCGAAAATTTCTTGCTGATAAAAAAAAAAAGAAGTGGAGGGATTTTCTTTGGGGTGGAGACGTTCTTAATTTGGAATGGGAGGGAATATAATTTTGTTCTTTAATTTTCGATTTTTCTTGTTATCGTTTGGAATTTTTTTTTCATATTATTTCGTAGATGCATCCTATTCGTCCCCCTTTATTTTGATTAGAAAAAACATTGAGATATTAAGATATCATTACATGTTACTGCCTTCAACTATCATTAATGTTTCTAATTGTTAAACATTAATAAATTGTGAAGTGGCTTCTCATCATCATCATTAAGGGCGCAACAGTCCCATGAGGCCATGAGGGGGCGGGGGCAAGGCCGTCTACCTAATGGCAGATTACGAGACAGGAGATGTTTTTTTTTATTGGGACGTGTTGTCAGCCCTACACTCTACTGCGATATTGGACCAAGACCTACCGATTAAAGTGGATTCCGAATCAGTACAAACATTAATGGCACAGCCGGGACTCGAACTCGAAACCTGTAGCACCGAACACCAGACACTTAGCCATTCAAGCCTACAAAAGTATGAAAAGGCTTGAAGTATTGAAAAGTTTTTTAAGTACTGTAGTAGTTTAAGTTTTTTACTAGTAATGTTTACTGTAAGATATTTCTTTCCTTTAAAAAAAATACTTATTTTAGCATATTGCTTGAAAACTCTCAAGCCAAATGGTTTCGAAGAATCAGAAAGTTTTAACTACAGTTCACAAAAAAAGTCAATCCTCGATTTTTTTGACATTCTTGATCGCTTTGTAACTTCTCTAACAAGATGAATTCTGAAAAGGAATAAATAAACAACAAAAAAAGTAAACCAAAACCATTAAAGAAAGAAAGAGTATCAAGTTTCAATTTAGGGTTGTTTTTTTTTTTACTTTTTTCTTCCACGATCTCCTACCCTAATACTTTACCAGAAACTTCGTCAGCCAGGAAGTCACGAAAATAACATAACAAATCAAATTTCTCGATGCAATTTAGCGGGGGAGAGTATTTCTATCGTAAATAACCAATTTTCTCACACGTTGCCACCAACAAATAAGTAAAAAAAAAAAAAAAAAATATCCTCCCTGCTTCCGTCATTAGCGAAGAACACGGAGGCAAAAGGAGTGTAACCCTTCATGTAATCGTCAGGTTCCTCCATTCACTTCACTTCTGAGAAAGAGATGAAGAAATTTATCGTCTGTTGCACCACCCCCGATCTGTTCTTTTCGATGTCGTCTTCTAGTGTTCCTCTAATTTCGAAAATTTCTTGCAGAAAAAAAAAAAAAAAGAAGTGGGGGTATTTTCTCTGGAGACGTTCTTAATTTGAGATGGGAAGGAATATGACTTTGTTCTTTAATTTCGGATTTTTCTTGTTATCGTTTGGATTTTTTTTTTCATAATATTTCGTAGATGCATCATGTTCGTCTATTTTTATTCAATTCCTTCAATTGTTTACACTCTCCCTATATATATCTTGTTCAAATTTTCAATCGGTAATAAAATACTTTTTATTCATCCACTCAAGTTCAAAAATTTTTTTTTTGAACTTGTAGTGGATGACACTTGATGTTTATACAGTTTTTTCAAATATTTTCATTAATTAAATTTAATTAATTAACTTGAGTTTTTTTTTAGATTTAAGTTGTATGTATCTACCAATAGATGGAGTCAGATAAACTTAAAAAAACGGATGAAAAATATTTATAAGGAACTTTCTGCAATATAGTGAAAAAAAGTAGGAATTGACTTCCTTTTTTTTTTATATTATTTGTTTTGATTAGAAAAGACGTTGATTTATTAAGATATCATTATATATTACTGCCTTCACAAATCATTAATGTTTTTATTTGTTAAACTTTTATGATTTGTAATATGGTGTCTGGAAATATATGATATCTTCTCTCTATTCGTGCAGCCTAATAAAATGAACTTCTACTATGAATTAATAGTGTCCATTCACAGCATAGGTACTGGAACTTAAACTTCACTTGGCAGATTTAAACAAATCACCTTCAAGAAGGAAATTCAACTCTCTAATTAACCGCTTTTGAGTATACCAGAATTTGTATTTATTTGAAGTTTATTTAATATATTGATAACACCAGAATTTGTATTTATTTAGTTTATTTGCCTTTTATTTGGTTAATTTTATGTAATTTATTTTTACTTTTTTGTATTGAGTGCACCAGAATTTCAATTTTATTTTTTTATCACACCAAGATTTGTATTTATTTGAATTTTATTTTATCTATTAAGTAACTAGAATTTCAATTTAATTTTATCTATTGAGTACACTAGAATTTCAGTTTTATTTTATTTATTAAATACTCCAGAATTTGAATTTAATTTTTTCAATTGAATACAGCAAAATTTGTATTTGTTTGAATTTTATTTTGTCTATTTAGTTTACCAGAATTCGCATTTATTTGAATTTTATTTTATCAATTGAGTATACCAGAATTTGTATATATTTGAATTTTATTTTGTATATTGCTTATACCAGAATTTGTATTTGTTTCAATTATATTTTATCTATTGAGTATACCACAATTTGTATTTATTTTAACTTTATTTTTTCTATTGATTATACAAGAATTTATATAATTATGAATTTTATTTTATCTATAAAGTATACCAAAATTTTTTATTATTTTAATTTTATTTTATCTATAGAGTATACCATAATTCACATTTATTTGAATTTCAGTTTATCTATTGATTATATCAGAATTTGTATTTATTGAATTTTATGTATTGAGTACACTGAAATTTTTATTTATTTGAATTTAATTTTTTTTCTATTGATTATACATGAATTTATCTTTATTTGAATTTTAATTTATCCTTTGAATGCATCAGAATTTCAATTTTAACTGTCCACTCCATAGAAAAAAATATGTAATTATTTAAAAATTAGGATATATTTAAAACATTTCGAAGAATATTTTTGAAATAATTAACAATTCTTAATAAATTAAATATCTACAGAAATAAATTATGAATACGAAACTTTTTATTTATGTGAATTTTATTTTATCTATTGATTATACTAGAATTTGTATTTATTTGAATTTTATTTTATTTATCTAACTGTTAGCTCCATAGAAAATTTTTTTTATTTATTTTAAAATTAGGATAGATTTAAATCATTTCAAAAAATATTTTTGAAATAATTCCCCAATTATTTAATAAATTAGAACAATTAAAATTAAATATCTACTGAAATAAATTGTGTATACCAAAATTCGTATTTATGTGAAATTTGTTTCAACTATTGAGTACACCAGAATTTGTATTTATTTGAATTTTATTTTATTTATTGATATGGCAGCATTTGTATTTATTTGAATTTTATTTTATCTGTTAAGTATACCAGAATTTGTATGGTAATAATAATAAAAAAAAATGAGGAAAAACTAAAAATTATGAAATATGAAGATAAATATACTATATTATATTTATCATATTATGATCCAATATAAATTTTCTTATTCTGTCACAGTATATAATAAACGAAACATAATTTTTATGCTTTCTAAGTGCATGTTTATATAAATGTGCATCATTTTTAGAATGATATACAATTATAAAAACTAATTCAAATTCGAATCTAAAATTCCCAGCAATTTAATACATTCCTTATCATTGAATTTATTTATTTAATTTCGTTCCTTTTGAAAATATTTTATTTGTAAAGTATTTGGAAAATTTTATTTGACGCAGAATATGGATATTCGTTCCCGTAAGGAACAATGAAGATTAGATGTTTTTTAAAGAAAGAATATTGAACATGAAATGCAAAGGAACTTATCCAGTATAATGATAATACATATTATAGATTGATATTATAGATTTTTGATAGATTTAGCGAATGATTAAGTGAAAACATTCTTTAAATTGGATTGTGTTTGTCAATAGCAATTTCTAATTCACCTTCTTAGACAGCTGTTTCGGATATAATATTGCTGTGTAGTAATTGGATATTTTGAATCGGAATTATAAATAAAGCAAATGATAAAATTTAAGGAAATGTTTATAGGTTTCTGCTCTTAAATTAATGTTCAAATAGTTTATATCATATAAGTGTTTTTATGATCTCAGTATGCTTAGTAAAAAGTGTAGTTTGAAGTAAAATTTAGAATAAAAAGCTTTATTTATCTTTTTAAATCATTCTCAATGCAGAGTTATTTGTTAAAAAATTTTTAATTATTAACTTCTTTAGAAAATTTCAATTATTAATTTGTTAAAAAATAATTTTTTAAATAACTATTTCATACAGGGCCAAAAATATGAATATTTTTTTTTTTTTTAATTTTCAATGTGTTTTACAAGTTGTGAGTTTGAAATTTATTTTTACAAATAAATTGGGAAGTGTCCTATGTTAACCCTAAATGAAATAAATGAAAATCGAAATTTCAACATTTATACATTCAATAACTATAACTACTACGAAAAATAATCAAAAATGTTAGTTAAGCGCAGGAAAAAGCGGGAAAGCAAATCTTCTACGACTATTAAAAAAAAAGATTTTTGTCTAATGCTTTACAAAATTGTACAATTAAAAAAAAATATTTCTAATGATAATTAATAATTTTTAGTAAGAACTCACTACTACCATTATTTCTTTCTAAAAAAGGAAACTAAAAAAGTAATAGGGTATTGCATTAAGAGAAGGAAATGTAATGAAATCATTAATTGAGAGTTGAAATTTCAGCTATTATATATTAAGAGATGACCATTGATAAAAATTATAAAAATGTAAGTTAATCTTAAAAAAAGGGACGAAAACTAGAACTTTTTGGAAAATTTTAAAAAAAAACATTTCTGTCTGATAATTTTCCAACTTCGCACAATTAAAAGAAAAAGACATTATTTTACTGTTAAATTTTAATTATTTGCTACCACTATTTCTATTTCTTATTAAAAGTATATGAAAAATAATTGTCCTTTTCAAAATGAACAAGAAACTAATGAGAACGCAAATTGGAAGAGAAATTTCAGGGATTGTATATTAAGATATGCTGACCATTATGAAATATCACAATTAGAATCTAAGAAAAATGGGAAAAAATTAATGCGTACAAGTAAAATAAAACAAGTAATATATAAAAAAAAAAAAAATTGAAGTCAATTCCTACTTTTTTCCCACTATATTGCGGAAAGTCCTTTATAAATAGTTTGAATTCATTTATGAAGCTTATTTGGCGCCATCTATTGGTAGATACATGCAACTTAAATCTAAAAAAAATAAAATTAATAAATTAAATTTAATGAATGAATTAATATTTGAAAAAACTGTATTAACGTCAAGTGTCATCCACTACAGATTCAAAAAATAATGTATTTGAACTTCAGTGGATGAATAAAAATTATTTTAGGAAAGATTGAAAATTTGAAAAAGATATAGATAGAGTGTGAGCTAATAGAAGGAATTGAAAAAATAAATAAAAAACACTTTTCGTTTAATAATTTTCTAGTTGCACAATTAAGAAATTGTCCATACATTTTGAGATGAACAGTAGAAAGAAAATAATAATATATCAATAAATATAGAGCATAAAAAAAGAATATTAAAATCAAATAGAAAAATATCAAATCAAATTCCATCATTTTTTATTGATAATCCTTGATTACATTGCATTACAGGAATAAAGAAAATCACAAATGCGATGAATATTTTTTTACTCTATACAATAAAAAACTGCACTTTCAAACATTGTGTTAAATCTAGTATCTCTTTACCCATGGAAAAATAAATGAAACACAAAATAACAGACTAAGGAAAAAAAAATCATTAAATTTACTCAGACTGGTAGTTTATCCAACGTGGGATATTTGGGTATTATTAAGATTAAATTTCCGGCCGTTATTGATTATGTAAATGAAATCATAACCATACTTTTGCTGCCTAAATATACATCATCCTAAATTAAAAAACTAAACATCATCTTATTTGAAAAAGAGAACACATTAACGACATTAAAGAAATTTTTTTTTCTGTTTAATGATTTCTATTAAATAAAATTAGTTGTTTTCGGCGAGTATTTCGTAAGCAAATATGCGATTTCTTTTTTCAGATCCTTCTTTATATAATAAACATTTCTTTTTTTTTTTTTTTTTTTTTTTTTTTGAAGAAAACTTATTTTCTTCTAAAATTTTCTGAAAGAAGTAAATTGTCTTAAAATGCAAACTAATGGAATTTCTGTTTAAATGATACTCAAAATTTTAATTTCGAATTACTATTTAATGGATACATGACATGCAAAAAAGTTTCTTGCACGAATACTTCTTTTAAATTTCCCAGAACAGTTATAGCATCGAAACTGAATTATATGTATTGATGGAATAAAAAAAAATTACTTTTAAAAAAATGTTCTGAGTTTAAAAATGCAATTTATTTTAAATAATCATACTTACTTTTTAATTATTATTATTGAATCATATAAACATGAACGATAAAATAACTGCGATGACAAAATAAAGAAAATCCTGTGACTCAGTATACATAAAATTTAGAGTTTAATGTAAGAACAAAACGAATAACATTAAAATAAAAAAAACAAGTAATATAAGAAAAAAATTTTTAAAAGTCAATTTCTACTTTTTTTCACTCTATTGCAGAAAAGTCCTTTATAAATAATTGTCATTCATTTTCTTAAGTTTATCTGGCGCCATCTATTGGTAGATATATGCAATTTAAATCTAAAAAAAAAAACTAAAATTAAGGAATTAAATTTAATTAATTAATTAATATTTTAAAAACTGTATTAACTGCAAGTGTCATCCACTGCCAGTTCAAAAAAATTTATTTGAACTTGAGTGGATGAATAAAACGTGTTTTATGAACGATTGAAAATTTAAACAAGATATATATAGGGAGAGTGTGAGCTAATAGAAGTAATTGAATAAAAGAAACTAGAGAATGTTTAATGATTTTCTTTTCTTAAAAAATCTCATTTTCCCTTTGAAATAAAATGGTCTTTGCTTTCACCAGACGATCTATTAGAAAAATTTAGATTAATTAAAGTTATTATTAGTTCTTGAAATTACTTTAAATAAACCAATAAAACTATTTCAGTATTTTACTAAACTATCTAGCTATGACAATGAGACAGTTGCATTTAAACATTAGAAGACATTGGCAATAAGTTGATGGTTTGATGGTGGATGCAATTTGTAACTGAAGGATTATCACTCTGAATGTAGATAAAGTACACCATGTGTAACAATGACAAAGTATACTATAAGTAAAATATTGATTACCATTATTACCTTTTTGTAAAGTACAATACAGACAGTAAAGTTCACCAGTGCACTGAGTTTAAATGAAGTACACAAATAACAACGGCAAAATACACAAGTAAAATGTTTAGCATTATTACCTTTTTATAGAGTACACCATTGTAAAGATAGTCATTGCTGTGAGTTTCGATAAAGTACACAAATAACAACGACAAAATACACAAGTAAAATACTGATTACCATTATTACCTTTTTGTAAAGTACAACACAGTAAAGTTCACCAGTACACTGAGTTTAAATAAAGTACACTAAAAGTAACAACGATAAACTACACTATAAAATATTTTTTATCATTATTACCGTTTTATAGAGTACACCATAGTAAAGATAGTCATTGCTCTGAGTTTAGAGAAAGTACACAAATAACAACAACAAAATACACAAGTAAAATGTTTATCATTATTACCATTTAATTATCACTATGGTAAATATATAAAAAATATTCGTTATCACATTGAACGTTCTATGGTAAATATTCGTTATCACATTAAACAATAAAGTACACAAGTAACAACGATAATGTACATCATAAATAAAATATTATTCACCATTACCATTATCGTTAATTGCCGTTTGGTAGATTGCAATATATTAAAGATCAGCCTTTCACTGAGTGTAGATAAAATATACCAAAAGTAACAACGAAAAAGTACACCATAAGAAAAATATTGTTCACCATTATAATCGTTTGTTAAAGTACAGAATAGTTAAGATAGACTTTACACTGAGTTTAGATAAAGTACAATAACAACATTTGTTAGCTGTATATTTTATAGCTATGGAAATATTGCCGATATTTTATAGCGAAACCGGGCCAATAACAGATATGCATTTCCACATAACGTACCTATCATCACGCACCTATAAACTTTAAACTTTATTCCTTTCACATACTGTAGAAGGCTAATTTTTATTTTAAATTTATTTCAGTTACTCTTCCGTTATACACTTTCAGATAATTCCAATAAAACATATTTTTCCTGTACCGGATGTGACGTTATACTGTTTCTATCGCAATATTTTTTCGAAAGCTATTCATCGTTGAAATATTGTTTATCCATTTTTATGTAGCATAAGCAAAAATTATTGTCCTTGCCATTTTATGGGATACTAACCGAATACCCTGTACTAAATTTTTATTCTTTATTTGGAAAATACGATTTCTAATTTTGTCTTATAAAATAAAACATTCCTTTTTAAATATCATCACTGTTATTTATACTGACGTTTAATTACACTAACCTTCCATTTGTCTATGTTTTTGTTAAGTTAAAATTTTATCATTTGCTTTATAAATAATGTAAATTATTGCATATAGTTATTAAATTGTTATTTTTAACTGTAGTTAAACAAAAACCTATAAACTCTCTAACTATAATTCAAATATGAATTAACATAATTTAGTCTTATAAAGAAATCTTCCTTTTTAAAATATCATCATTGTTACTTACACTAATTTCAAATTAAACTAGCATTTCATTAGAGACGATGTTGCCATTAATTTAAAATATTTTCATTTGCTTTATAAATACTGTAAATTATTGCTATCACTATTTAAATATTATTTTTAAACGTAGTCGACCGAAACCCATAAAAACTCATCATTGTTATTAATGCTGACGTATAATTAAACATACATTTCATTTCAGACGATGTCTGCATTAATTTAAAATATTAACATTTCCTTTATAAATAATGTAAACTATTGCTATCATTATTAAAATATTATTTTTAAACGTAGTCGACAGAAACATATAAGCACTCTTAACATAATTCAAACATATACAACGTGCGTCAAATATGAATGACGTAATTTTTTTTCTTATAAAAGAAATATTTCCTTTTAAAATATTATCATTGTTATTTATACAGATGTCTAATTAAACTAACATTTCATTGTCTGCATTAATTTGATACATTATCATTTGGCTTATACATAACGTAAATTATTGTGTATCATTATTAAAATATTATTTTTAAGTGAAGGCGGCCAAATCCTTTAAACACACTTAACATAATTCAAATATGAATAACGTACTCTAATATAACGTCAAAAGGGTTAGCGACGCTATTCAACAGATTAATTGCTTTTAAAATATTGTCATGTGCTTTATAAATAATGTAAATTATTCCGTATAGTTATTAAATTATTATTTTTAAGCGAAGACTATCAACACCTATAGCACACATTACCATAATTCAAATATGAATAATGTTCTTCAGATATGAATAAAGTAATTTTGTCTTATAAAATAAATCTTTCTTTTTAAAATATTGTCATTTTTATTTATACTGACGTCTAATTAAAAAAAAAAAAATTTCATTTGAGACAATTTCTGCATCAATTTAAAATATTTTGATTTGCTTTATAATTAATGTAAACTATTCCGTATAATTATTAAAATATTATTTTAAAACAAGGTTGACCAAAACCTATAAACACTCTCACCATAATTTGCATATGAATAACGTGCGTCAAATATGAATAGCGCAATTATGTCTTGTTAAAGAAATATTTCCTTTAAAAATATCTCCATTGTTACTTATACTAATTTCAAATTAATCTAGCATTTTACTAGAGACGATGCTGACATTAATTTAAAATATTATCCTTTCCTTTATAAATAATGTAAACTATTGCGTATCATTATTATTTTTAAGTGAAGGCGACCAAAAACTATAAGCGCATTCCCATAATTAAAATACGAATAACGTGCGCTAATATAACGTTCAAAGAGTTAGCGTTTCTCTTCATCAGACTAATTGTTTTTAAAATATTAGCATTTGCTTTATAAATAATGTAAACAATTGTGTATCATTATTAAATGATTATTTTTAAGTGAAAGCAACCAAAACCTATAATCACATGCACCATAATTCAAATATGAATAATATGCGCTAATATAAAGTCTTCATCAGATTAATTGCTTTTAAAATACTATCATTTGCCCTGTAAATAATGTATTATTGCGTATAGTTATTAAATTTTTTTTTTTTGAGGGAAACTACCAAAAGAAATAAACGCTTTTACCATAATTCAAATATGAATAACCTGCACTAATATAACGTAAAATGGTTTAGCAATGCTCTTCATCAGATTAATTGCTTTTAAAATATTATCATTTGATCTGTAAATAATGTATTATTGCGTATAGTTATTAAATTATTTTTTTTGAGGGAAACTACCAAAAGAAATAAACGCTTTTAGCATAATTCAAATATGAATAACCTGCACTAATATAACGTAAAATGGTTTAGCGATGCTCTTCATCAGATTAATTGCTTTTAAAATATTATCATTTGCTGTGTAAATAATGTATTATAGCGTATAGTTATTAAATTATTTTTTTTGAGGGAAACTACCAAAAGAAATAAACGCTTTTACCATAATTCAAATATGAATAATCTGCACTAATATAACGTAAAATGGTTTAGCGATGCTCTTGATCAGATTAATTGCTTTTAAAATATTATCATTTGCTCTGTAAATAATGTATTATTGCGTATAGTTATTAAATTATTTTTTTTTTTGAGGGAAACTACCAAAAGAAATAAACGCTTTTACCATAATTCAAATATGAATAACCTGCACTAATATAACGTAAAATGGTTTAGCGATGCTCTTGATCAGATTAATTGCTTTTAAAATATTATCATTTGCTCTGTAAATAATGTATTATTGCGTCTAGTTATTAAATTATTTTTTTTGAGGGAAACTACCAAAAGAAATAAACGATTTTACCATAATTCAAATATGAATAACCTGCACTAATATAACGTCAAATGGTCTACGATGCGCTTCATCAGATTAATTGCTTTTAAAATATTATCATTTGCTCTGTAAATAATGTATTATTGCGTATAGTTATTAAATTATTTTTTTTGAGGGAAACTACCAAAAGAAATAAACGCTTTTACCATAATTCAAACATGAATAACCTGCACTAATATAACGTCAAATGGTCTACGATGCGCTTCATCAGATTAATTGCTTTTAAAATATTATCATTTGCTCTGTAAATAATGTATTATTGCGTACAGTTATTAAATTATTTTTTTGAGGGAAACTACCAAAAGAAATAAACGCTCTTACCATCATTCAAATATGAATAACGTGCGCTAATATAACGTCAAAAGGGTTAGCGACGCTCTTTCAACAGATTAATTGCCAAGTAACGATACTTCCCTAAATTCCATCTCTCGCTCAGTTAAGTGTTTGCAGTCCGTTATTAATTTTGAGATGCTATTCTTCGTTTGAGTAGCTCTTCTGAAAAGTATGAGCGTGGAAGAATGGAGTCCTAATCGTATTTCGATGCTCTTCAGCTAGCTGCCTAATCGAATTTTAACCACAAAACCGATTGCAACAAAAGAGCTATTAGAGGCCATTGATTTTGCACGTTGGTTGGATTGAAGGCTGATTTGCAAGTCTGAAGCAGGATTTTTAACTGCTTTAATGGAGTGTGGTTTTGTAATTAATTCGGTTCAGACAAAATGAAGTAAAATAACAAGTTGAAGTAATTTAAACACAAAAAAGGGACATTGCAATTTCTTTACATATTCTTTTTATTGATTTCAAACTATTTTGATATTCTGTTTTGAATTTTTTATAAAGTTTAATGATGTAAATCAGACTTTTCCCCCAAAAAATGCTATATTTTTAATATTTTATTCTTTAACTCATTTTCTTAATTGTTTTATATTTTTTATATTAACGAAAGAGTTAATTTCAATTAATTCTATTATTAATTTTTTTCATTTATGTTAAGTAATTATTTATAATTTAATTCATTCCTTTTCATCTTTCTAACATTTTTTTCTTAGTTTTTTAATAATTATTAATAATTTCATTGTTTTATTATTTTTTATATTTTTTAATTAATTCATTAATTATTTATTTCTTTATTTTTTCATCCTGTTACATCCTTCTTATACTCTTTCATTAATTTTTCATTAATTATTTATAATTTAATTATTCACTCATTCTTTACCAGCTAATATTCTTTCATTAAATCTTTATTAATTATTTATAATTTCGTTATATTTTGTCTTTTTCGCCTTTCTGGTATTCTTTCATAAAATATTCAATAATAAATTATAATTTCATTATTTTTTCATCCTCTTTCATCTTTCTAATATTTTTTTCATTTATTTCTCAACATGTACTATATTTTTATTCTTTATCTGGAACATGCAATTTCTAATTTTTTCATCTTAGCTTTCCTTTTAAAATATCATCATTGTTATTTATTTTAACATCTAATTAGACTAACATTTCATTTGACACGAGGTTTTAATTTAGTTAAAATATTACCATTTTCTTATAATTTAAACTATTCCATATCATTATTAAATTATTATTTTTACAAGAAGACGACCAAAACTCATAAACGTTCTTACCATCATTCACATACGAATAACGTGCGCTAATATATCGTCAAAAGTGTTATAGACGCTCTTAATCAGATTAATTGCGGAGTGGCGATACTTCCCGTAATTCCCACTCGCGCCCAGTTAAGTGTTTACAGTCCGTTATTAATTTTGAGGTGCTATTATCCGTTTGAGTAGCTCCTCTAGAAGTATGAGAGTGGAAGAATGGAATCCTAATCGCATTTCGATGCTCTTCAGCTAGCTGCCTAAACGAATTTTAACCACAAAACCAATTTCAGCAAAAGAGCTATTAGAGGCCATTGATTTTGTACCTCAGTTGGATTGAAGGCTGATTTACAAGTCAAGCAGGATTTATGATTGCTTTTATGGAGTGTGGTTTCGTAATTATTTCGGTTCAGAAAAGAAATAAAATAACAACTAGAAGTTATTTAAACACAAAAAAGAGATGTGCAGTTTCTTATATTTTTTTTTATTGATTGGAAAGTGATTTAATGTTCTGTTGTTAATTTTTTTTGAAGTTTAATGGTGTGATTTAAATCGATTTTTTTTCACAAGGGAAAATAAGTTATGTTTTTAATATTTTTTTTTTCTCTCGTTTTTATAATAATATATTTTTATATTAACAAAAGAGTTAATTTCAATAAATTCTATTATTAATTTTTCCATTAATGTTCATTAATTCTTTATAATTTAATTCATTCCTTCTCATATTTCTAACATTTTTTTCATTAAATTTTCATTAATTCATAATTTCATTATTTTTTCATCTATTTTACCTTTTATAATAATTTTAGTTAATTTTTCATTAGCGATCTATTTCAATATTTTTCATCTTTCTCATGTTCTTTCATTAATTTTCATTAATTATTTATAATTTAATTATTCATTCATTCTTTTTCATCTAATAGTCTTTCATTAATTAATTATTTATAATTTCATCATATCTTCATCTTTTTCATCTTCCTAATATTATTAATTTTTATTAATTATTTATAATTTCATTATTTTTTCATCATATTTCATCTTTCTAATATTCTTTCATTTATTTTTCATTGTGTACTATTGTTTTTATTCTTTATTTGAAACATGCGATTTCTAATTTTTCATCTTATCTTTTTTTTTTTTTAAATATCATTATTATTATTTATGTTAACGTCTAATTAAACTAACATTTCATTTGAGAAAATGTTTCAATTAAATTAAAATATTACCATTTGCTTTATAAACAATTTAAACTATTGCGTATGCTTATTAAATTATTATTTTCGAGCGGAAATTACCAAAACACATAAAAGCTCTTACCATAATTCAAATATGAATAACGTGCACTAATATAACATGAAAAGACTTAGCGACGCTCTTCAACAGATTAACTGCCAAGTGAAGATATTTCCCTAAATACCCACTCGCCCTCCGTTAAGTGTTTACAGTCCGCTATTAATTTTGAGGTGCTATTATCCGTTTGAGTAGCTCTTCTGAAAAGTATGAGCGTTGGAAGAATGGAGTCCTAATCGTATTTCGATGCTCTTCAGCTAGCTGCCTAATCGAATTTTAACCACAAAACCGATTGCAGCAAAAGAGCTATTAGAGGCCATTGATTTTGCATCTCAGTTGGATTGAAGGCTGATTTACAAGTCTGAAGCAGGATTTATGACTGCTTTTATGGAGTGTGGTTTTGTAATTAATTCGGTTCAGACAAAATGAAGTAAAATAACTATTTGAAGTTATATTAAACATAAAAAAATGATAATGTAGTTACTTTATATTTTTTTTATTGATTGCAAAATATTTTGTTGTTCTTTTGGTAATTTTTTTATTAAGTTTAATGATGTATATACGATTTTTTCACAAAACAAAGTATATTTTTATATACTTTGCCGCCTTAACTAATTTTCATAATAATTTTACATTTTTATATTAATGAACGAGTTAATTTAATTGATTTTATTATTAATTTTTTTCATTAATGTTAAGTAATTCTTTATAATTTAATTCATTCCTTTTCATCTTTCTAACATTTATTTTTTATGTTTTTCATTAATTATTTATAATTTTATTACTGATTTATTCTTTTTTATCTTTCTAATATTTGTTCATTAATTACTTATAATTTTGCAATTTTTCAACTATTTTCATCTTCAGAATATTAATTCATTAATTATCTATGATTTCAAAATTTTATCCTTTTTACATCTTTCTAATATTATTCTAGTAATATTTCATTACTATTGATTCACTGTTTATCAATTTTTATGTAGTAAAAGCGAGAAATATTGTCCTAATCCTTTTATAGGATAACGAAGAATATCCTTTACAATATTTCTATATATTATTTGGTACATACGATTTAAAATTTTGTCTTATAAAACAAGATTTAAAAATCACGAAAAGATCACTCTTTTAAAATATCGCGATTGTTACTTATACTGATTTACAATTGAATTAACACTTCATTTGAGACGATATCTGCATTACATAAAAATATTATCTTTTGGTCTATAATTAATGTAAACTATTGAGCATCATTATTAAATTGTTATTTTTGAGCCAAGACTACCAAAACACATAAACACTCTTACCATAATTCAAATATGAATAACGTGCGCTAATATAGCGTCAAAAGCGTTAGCGACGCTCTTCAACAGATTAATTGCGAAGTAACGATACTTCCCGTAATTCCCACTCGCGCTCAGTTAAGTGTTTACAGTGCGTTATTAATTTTGAGGTGCTATTATCCGTTTGAGTAGCTCCTCTG
This sequence comes from Caerostris darwini, assembly GCA_021605075.1. NCBI lineage: Eukaryota > Metazoa > Arthropoda > Arachnida > Araneae > Araneidae > Caerostris > Caerostris darwini. The sequence continues at coordinate 26,159 of BPLQ01011129.1, read as the reverse complement.
GAAGTATGAGCGTGGAAGAATGGAGTCCTAATCGCATTTCGATGCTCTTCAGCTAGCTGCCTAATCGAATTTTAACCACAAAACCGATTTCGGCAAAAGAGCTATTAGGGGCTATTGATTTTGCACCTCAGTTGGATTGAAGACTGATTCACAATTCCGAAGCGGGATTTATGACTGCTTTTATGGAGTGTGGTTTTGTAATTAATTCGGTTCATAAAATTAATAAAATAATAAATTGAAAAGATTTAAACAGGGAAAAGGAATAATGTAGTGTCTTTATATTTCTTTTATTGACTGTGAAATGATTTCATGTATCGTTGTTAGTTTCTTATAATATTTAATGATGAAAATCAATTTTTTTTACAAAAAGAGTTATATTTTTAATATTTTATTCTTTAATTCATTTTCTTAATTGTTTTGTATTTCTTTGTATTAATGAAAGAGTTCATTTCAATAAATTTTATTATTAATTTTCCCATTAATGTTCTTTAATTCTTTGTAATTCAATTCACTCATTTATATATTTCTAACATTCTTTTATAAATTATCTATAATTTCATTATTTTTTCGATCTATTTTACTCTTCATAATACAGTTTAAATTAATCTTTCATTAACTATATATTTCATTATTTTTTCATCGCTTTTCATCTTTCTAATGTTCTTTCTTTTATTTTTCATCCTGTATTATACTTTTTATTCTTTATTTCAAACATGCGATTTCTAATTTTTTCGTCTTAACTTTCTTTTAAAAATATCATCAATTTTATTTACGTTAACATCTAATTAAACTAATATTTCAATCGAAACGGTGTTTGCATTAATTTAAAATAATATCATTTACTTTATAAATAATGTAAACTATTGTGTATAGTTATTAAATTGTAATTTTTAAACGAAGACGAACCAAAACACATAAAAGTTTTTACATAATTCAACTATGAATAACGTGCGCTAATATAACGGGAAAAGGGTTAGCGATGTTCTTCAACATATTAATTGTCTTTAAAATATTATTATTAGTTTTATAAATAATGTAAATTATTGCATATCATTATTAAATAATTATTTTCGAGCGATGACTACCAAAACACAGAAACTCTCTTACCATCATTCAAATATGAATAGCGTGCGCTAATATAGCGTCGAAAGCGTTAGCGACGCTCTTCAACAGATTAATTGCGAAGTAACGATACTTCCCGTAATTCCCACTCGCGCTCAGTTAAGTGTTTACAGTGCGTTATTAATTTTGAGGTGCTATTATCCGTTTGAGTAGCTCCTCAGGAAGTACGAGCGTGGAAGAATGGAGTCCTAATCGCATTTCGATGCTCTTCAGCTAGCTGCCTAATCGAATTTTAACCACAAAACCGATTGCTGCAAAAGAGCTATTAGGGGCCATTGATTTTGTACTTCAGTTAAATTGAAGGCTGATTTACAAGTCTGAAGCATGATTTATGATTGCTTTTATTCAGTGTGGTTTTGTAATTAATTCGGAAAATATAATAACAACTTGAAGTTATCTAAACACAAAAAAGGGATAATGTAGTTTTTTTATATTTTTTAATTGATTGCTAAATATTTTGATGTTCTGTTGTTAATTTTTTATAAAGTTTAATGATGTAAATCATATTTTTTCACAAAAAAAAGTAATACTTTTAATATTTTTTTCGTTAACTCATTTGTTGTAATAATTTTATATTAACGAATGATTTTATTGCAATAATTCTATCATTAATTTTTTCCATTAATGTTAACTATTTCTTTATAATTTAATTTAGTCTTTTCATGTTTATCACAATTTTTCCTTAAATTTACATTAATTATTTATTATTTAAAATCGTTTTTATCTTTCTGAAACCTTTTCATTAAATTTTCATTAATTATTTTTAATTTCATTATTTTTTTCTCATTCATTTTCATATTTGTGATATTATTTCATTAATTTTCTAATAATTATTAATAATTACTTTATTTTTCATCTTTCTAATATTATATCATTAATTATTTATAATTTCATTATTTTTCATTTTTTTTTTCCATTTTTCTAATTTTCTTTCATTAATTTTCTAATAATTATTAATAATTTCTTTATTTTTTTTCATTCTTATTCATCTTTCTAATATTATTTCATTAATTATTTATAATTTCATTATTTTTTCATTCTTTTCCATTTTTCTAATAAAATTTAATTAATTATTCATAATTTCATTACTTTTTCATCATTTTTCATCTTTCTAATATTCTTCTATAAGCTTTTAATTTAATTACGTTTGCCCTGTATATAATATAGTATCTGATATTTTACTTTATAGCAGTAGCACCACTTCGAAGCTGATAATCACAACTTCCACGAATTAAATGCAGTGACTTTCTGGCACTATTTAACGAACATATGATTCTCAGTTGCATAATAACCAAATAATTTGCAAGAAAGCCTAGGTTTGAATCCAATTATTATATCATTTTATTCATTGTCATCATTTGCATACACCATTATTATCATCATTTAAAACAGACGAAAAGATTCTATGGATATTGTGTCAGAGTATGTAAAATCTGGAATCTATACTTTAAAAGTCTGGAATATATGGTCCTTGATGGTCCTTTGAGATTTTTCTTTTAAATATGACGTACAAATTTTGTAGTGATATTCCTTAAAAACAATATTTTCATAACATTAGGTATTGCTAGGCTTATTTATGATAAACATAATATAACAAAAGGCTTTTCATTGCCCCAAAACAGCATTTTGATCATTAAATCCACTGTGCTTGTTAAGTGTATATTAAGTCAATTAAGTGGACCATCGTTGCTACGCGCTTTCTCCTTCTTTTGAAAGGGCCAAGTTGCTAGCATTCTGGCCTACCACAGGCTTCAGGTTAGAATCCTGACGGTGTCATGGATGTTTGTGTGTGGGTTCGAATCCAGGTTAAACTGTAGGTCCCGTTCTAATTAGCCTAAAGTGTGCACAAAATGACCGTAGAGCGACAAAACAAACCTCCATTTGAAAGAATAACTAATGTAGATTCTGTCAAAAATCGGTAATCCACTGTGCTTGTTAAGTGTATATTAAGTCAATTAAGTGGATCATCGTTGCTACGCGCTTTCTCTTTCTTTTGAAAGGGCCAAGTTGCTAGCATTCTGGCCTACCACAGGCTTCAGGTTAGAATCCTGACGGTGTCATGGATGTTTGTGTGTGGTTCGGAAACCATGTTAAACTGTAGGTCCCATTCTAATTAGCCTAAAGTGTGCACAAAATGACCGTAGAGCGACAAAACAAACCTCCATTTGAAAGAAAAACTAATGTAGATTCTGTCAAAAATCTGTACCAGACAGACAGTTTAACATTATTAAGGCCTTTTGGCAGCGTTAGCCTCCCCATACCTCTATCCTGATGGTTCCTTTGGATTTAAATATAAGAAATGGCTTGCTCAGTAAGAAAGAAAATAAAAATAAAAAAATAAAATAGGGGGAATAAAATCAACAAACAGAGAGAGCTAAGCAAAATATATATATATTTTATTTATTTATTTAATTAATTAATTAATTAATATGTTCAAAGAGGTAAGCGGACGTTTTTATTTACGAAAGCAGTCAGTATTTACAGTTTATCGGAGTACCTTGTGCCTTAAACTTCTATCTGGTCAAAATGAGTACATGGCGATAAGTAGGAGAAACATGGTTATCAAAAAACAGGAAATAAGTAAAGGAAAATGTCCCCAAATTCAAAATTTAAAGAATAAAATGAATAATATAAAACAGTAAAATAGCACATTAAGAAGAGATTCCACAGGAGGATAGGGTAACCGCTGCTAGAAATGATGACGAAAGGACGTCTAGGAACTTTGTAAATTGTAAAGAACCGCCCTGGGGCGTTTAGCATTTTCCGGCAGAGTAAAATTGTACCTATGAGTTCATATAACAGATGGGTTTATGTAATGTATATAACATTAACTGAATAAAATATAGTGATGATAAGTCTTTCACAAATATTTATTTATAATACTTTTAATTGACCAGCCTTTATTTTCAATTTGAATTGAATATCATAGCTGCTGTTATTCATAGAATAACCATTAGTGCTTATTGGGGTTCCTAGCCCATTGTTGTCAGCATACATTTGGGAATAAAGTAAAAGTTCTTCAATCGAACATTCTCGACACTTTCAATAATCTGGTATTTGACGGTTTGGCACTTTCTATAATTCGGCATTTGATACTGCGAAACTTCCTATAATCCTGAATTCGATGGTTCGGCATTCTGTGTAATCTGGCACCGTTTGCTCTCGAAATTTTTCGTGCGTATTCAGTTGTTTGCTGAACTTAACAGAAAAGTCACGTTACAACGCTGAGGGCATTTTATCCCAATGTTTTTCCTCGACTAACGGCTTTTATTTCAGTACAGAGTAAAACTCATATATCTACACAACTCATAAATTTGTGATTAATTCGTACAGATAAGGGTATCCGAATCATTGAATCTATGCTATATCCCACTTTCTATACAGTAAATCAGGCTCATATATCATTTTTCATAGAATAGCTTTAGTGTTCTCGCGCACAGTGCCACAGGTTTCGGGCTCGACTCCGGTGGAGCCATGGATGATTGCAGTGATTCGGAATCCATTTTAAACAGTAGGTGCAGGTGTAATAGGACTGTAGAGCGTAGGTCATAGAACTAATAACCTTACCCCGTAAAAAGAAAACATCTACTGTCTAGAAATCTACCAGCAGGTAGAGCCTTGGCCGACCATGGGGTTGTTGCGCTACTGATGATGATGATAGAATATCTTAAATATCATTGTACAATATTCATTTCACTTTTGTGATAGATATTTTATCAGTACAAGTATATTCAATATATTGAAGATCAATTTATGAAATCTGATTCTGTGTTTGCTATTATGACAGAATACTTTGCTGGGCCTGATGGCCGTGTATCTGGTTCTCGGTACCACAGGTTTCGAGTTTCGAGTCCCGGCGTGCCATGGATGTTTGTAGTAGTTCGGAATTCACTTTATGCCTAGGTCGTAGAGCGTTGTGCGAGTATTGATACTCACGTCCGTAGCCTATCTTCAAGCTACACGTGCCCCGAAAGCTAAATGAGTAACAGCGGTGCAGCCCTTGCTACTGGCATGAAGATTAACGGTCTTTGTATCGACAGCTGCATTAGAACTACTTTTTCGAATATTTATATTAGCTAATCAATTTATATTTTGTGCGTAAATACATTAAATATGTACATGTTTAGTCGTTTAAATATTTATCCAGAGCGATTTATCTTTAATATATGAACGAAAGTTATATTGAAGGCCGCTAATACGGCAAGTTCACTAATCCGGAACAACCGTGTTCGCTCAAATGGAAGATTAAAGAGTTTGACAATGACAGTCCCTGTTTTAAGCACTTGTTCCCGATCAAATTTGTCTCGTTACAAGTAAGACAGATTATTACCGGATATGAGTGTATTCACCGTTGAAGACGTAAGGCCATTAGTTAAATTCTGCGTTATCTGCATCTTTGAAAATTTCAAGAAAAGAAAAGTTTTTGGTTTCCGAAAAATGGTTAATATAAGGTGTGTATGATTATTGAAATGTTAGAATTGGGAGGTGATAGTGGCACAAACATATAATTTATTTTCTAACTCAAAATAATGACTAAAAAGCAATAATTACTTACCACTAGCCAACTTGTAATTTTTAAAAAAGATAGAACATTCTATGTTTGCCACAGGGATGGTTCTATGGTTTTATGGTTGCCACAGTCCCGGCGGTGCCATGGATGTTTGTAGTGGTTTGGAATCACTTTAAACTGTAGGTTCTGGTCTGTTAAGTCCTCGTGAGATGACAAGAAGATGACAGTAGAGCGACAAACCAAACCATGGTTGTCATTCATCTCGAGTACAGTTCAATTAAACATTTTTCTTTTTCTATCTTTACCAGGTCCGCCATACAGTTCTCGTACGAATTCATGGTGGAACCTTATTCCAGTAGTGGTCAAAAACAGCAAGTAAAATAATAAACATGTTAAAAATTTTTATATTAGTACATCAAATATCTTTTAAAAACATTCTATATCACGTAAAAAAATATGGCAAATATACCCTGGTCATATATATATATCTTGCCCTTGCCAATTAGATGTATATAGATAGATAGTTATCTATCTATGTACATATAGTTAACTGTATATACAGTACATTTCCGAGTATAAGTGGAAAATGAAAAAACATAACTTTGACATGTATGAAAAAAAAAGTAAATTTCACAATAACGGAACTGAACTTTAGAATATGCCGCTTTGTTAGTATTTTGTCACAAAAATGGTATCAAATGAAAAGAAAAATGTTTTCAAAAGTTGTCTAAAACATTACAGCACATTATATATACATGGATATTAGAAGTATTATATTCAAAAAATTTCCCAAGCCGTAGAACCACACACGTTTTGCTTGGGAAATATTTCATAATTCAAAACCCTCGTGGTAGATTTATTGTCCCGATCTCCTTTTGTGGTTCTGCGGGTATATAGCAAATCTGTATATATATATATATATATATATATATATATATATATATATATATATGCATGTGTGTAAGCATATATATATACATGTGTATGCTATTATATAACACCCAATCCTTTTTTTCTTTGACGATGCCTGCAATCAAACGCTTTGCTTAATGTATTATACCTATTAACATTTTATTCTTACATTTTTTCATAACAGCGGCTGGCGCCGCTTCACTATACAGGACTTCTCTTTAGTTGGCCTCGATTGGCATCCTACCCAATTGCAAAACATGTTGAGTGGGTGCTGGGCACTCTAGAATGTGCTTAGGTGTTAGGAAAACGTTGGGGCAATTTCTGCAGGGATGTATTCCCTGGTCTTGTCTGGGAGAATCTTCATCCCTCTGTAACGGTTAGTTCCGAGTCTGCTAATAACTGATGTCAGCTTCCTAGGGCACTTGAAGTCCGTGATGAGTGCCTTCTTAAAGTTATGAGGAATGAGTCGACTTTTGGCCCCTGCGTTAGCATCTGCAAGTGTGATGGTATTCCTGGGTTTATCACTGTTCCTGGCTGCTAAACAGTCAGTGCATTCGTTGCCCTCAATGTTGGTATGTTCAGGAATCCATTGAAGATGACATGATTTGCCTCTACAGTGTAGCGTCTCGAGCAGAACATTTATCGCAGAAGTGATGTTAGTATTTCCATTTTTAATTGCTTCCACGGAAAACTTGCAGTCAGAAACAATTACTAACCCGTCAGTGAGGTCAGAAATATTTGCGTCATTTAGATATATATATATATATATATATATATATATACACTCATATCCATAAATTAAGGATAATTCAGAATCACACAGAAATTGAACTCTAAAATAAAAATTTCACCTGTAGAATTATCACACACATTTTGAAGAAGAATATGCAAATTACAGGAAACCACCAGATGGCGCGGATAGTACGTCACAATGACGAGAGAGTAAGAGAGGTGTATATAAGGAATGGTGGTGAAGAAGTAAAATTGTTCACAAACGCTTTAAAAGCCTTTCAGTGCAATAACCGCATAGGTATGGCACAAAGGAAGCATTTGGATGATTTTTTACGTGGTAGAATTATCGGACGACTGGAATGTGGACGTATCCAGCTGGAAGTATCCGAGGAACTTGGAATCGCCCAGAGTGTTATCTCCAGGCTTTGACAACGATTCCAAGATGATGGTAATAAGAGTAGATGTTACAGCACAGATCGCTCCCGAGTTACAACGCCGAATGAGGACCGGTATTTAGCAGTTACTGCCAAAAGAAACAGACGGAGCATAGCATCAGACCTGTCTCGTCAGCTCTCTTCAGCTACCGGTACGAGAGTTTCAAGGCAGACCGTGTACAGACGATTAGGGCACATTGGTCTATATGCTTGTAGGTATGTCAGATGTGTTCCACCTACCGGAACTCACTGTCGCCTGCGATTAACCTGGAGTAGAGAGCGTGCATTGTGGACACCGCAACAGTGGTCTTGTGTTATGTTTTCCGACGAGTCCAGGTTTAGTTTGCAGTCTGATTCTCGCTGGATTTTCATATGGAGAGCGCCAGGTACCCGTTACCACCAAGAGAACACCATTGAACGACACCGTTACGGTGGTGCAGGATGGTTCGTTTGAGGAGGAATTATTCTTGGTTCCAGAACTGACCTGCATGTTCAGAGTGTAATGATGACAGGCCACGTCTATCGGGTTGTCATTCTGGAACAACATGTACGTTTGTTTCGGGACGCCATGGGTGCTGAATTTCTGTTTATGGTTGACAACGCCCGTCCTCACGGTGCAAACATTGTAGACGAATGTCTTCAATTGGAGAATATCACCCGTATGGATTGGCCAGCATACTCATCGGACTTGAATCCAATAATGCATGTGTGGGATATGCTTGGCCGACGAATTGCAGCCCGTCAAGCCCCTACCACCTATCAACCGGAACTTCGGAGGGCATTTCTTGAGGAGTGGTGTAATATTCCCCAAGATCAAATTAATAATTTGATACTCAGCATGCCTAGGCGTTGTAAGGCCTGTTTTGCATAGTCCGGGAGACCTACTCCATATTAACCATCATACTAACCATGTTGTACTGTTTTTTGTAAATAGGTTCTTTTTTGAAATTTGCTCCAGGGAGTAAAAATCGCAATTTTTATTAATTATGTCAAACATATAGCATCTTTTTTGCTCTTTACCTTTTGTTTAATAAATAGACTTTACAAATAAGTCAAATTTGTTTTGCTTCTATCTCTTTCTTTGCCTGAACTTCATTATCCTTAAATTATGGACATGAGTGTAGAAAGATAGTTTGGAAAGAAGTCTGGGTATATATATTGCCTTAGAGAATTTATAAATCATTCACTAGAACTAAATTGCAAGCGTAGGCTTATATATTAATTCACTAATCTCTCTAAAAAAAAAAGTATTTTAAAGTAAAGCGAAAGTATTTTTCTGATAATCGAGCGCGAGACATAAAAAGCAAAATATCGCTAAATATAGAGCTTATTTATTTCTTAGTTAGTGAAAAAGGAAGAATTTTATCTTCTATTAAAATAATATTAATTAAAAAAAAGCATGGCCTTTTTTAATGGATCATAAGATATTATTTTATGTCTACCTTCAAAAAGACTAATTAATTTTTGTTTTGACCAATGAAAACATTTCTCTGCCAGCATTAACATTAATTTATGCAGAAAGAAAACTGATTAAGTACCCATACTCAATTAAAACAGCTTTCACGCGCATCTGTGAAAGAATTACTGAATAAATGAACGCACTCAAAAAATGAAGTTAAGTTACTGAATTCTGCAAATAAATTCCGAAAAGGCAAACTTTGGAGTCTTATCATTTAGTTCCGCTTCAATTCCTTCAGGACACCTGTCCGTCGGCGTCTTTTCCATATATTTTCGAGCGGATGCACTTAAGATTCTTTTCACCAAGAAGAAACTCTTTATCCAATAAGGTGCTATTTTTCCATAAAGTTTGAAGTCGTCTACAAACACTTTCGCATATTTCTCCCGCTGGCTCTCAATTTCTTGATTTCCCATTAATGGTTAAAATAAGTATTTAATATCTGACTACAAGAAGCAGTATTTCAGGTCTGTAGTGCCATTTGAATGTGAATGAACACCTAATTAATATTTAATTCATTTAATTTTTATACATTAAACTTTGTATCAGAAAACTATTATATAAAATAAAGAACAATATTCGTTAGATATTATGATGATAAAATATTCCCCAGATAAAAATATTCACGCAGGTAACATGATGGTGGAGTAGCTAGAGCTCTGGCGCTCGGTACCGCATGTTTCGGGTTCGGATTCCGACGGTGCCATGGATGTTTGAAGTGGGTCGGAATCCACTTCAAACCAAAGGTCCCGGTCTGATATGACCGTAGAGCGTTACAGAACCTAATCAACTTCTTCTCACTCACATCCTTCCCAAATTTTATAGGGGCAACTTAGCTCTATGCACAATGATGTGGTGTGGTATAGTAGTAGTATTCGTTCAGAATCCACTTCAAAGCGTAGGTCCCTGTCTAATATAATTCTATAGTGTAGGGCTGACAATTTTACCTTGCAAAAAAAACCACGTCTCCAGTATCGAAATCTGCCTATAGGCACACGGACTTCCACCGCTATTTGGCTGTTGCGCCAATGTAGAAGAAAAAGCATTACTTTAATTCGAAAAAATTGGAATTTTTTCTTGTATTTAAATTATAATATTTAAACAAACTCAAGAAAATTTTCAATGGATCGCAAAAAATTATTTTATAACTACCTCCTAAAAGAGTAATTAATTTTTGTCACGAATAAAACATTTCTTGCGCTTGTATTAACATTAATTTATGCAGAAAGAAAACTGATTAAGTATCTATAATCAATAAAAACAGTTTTCACGCGCATGAAATAAAGAATTACTGAATGAATAAATGCACTCACAAGGTGAATTTAAGTTACAGAATCCTCCAAATAAATTCTGAGAAGGCAAACTTTCAACTAGCCTCTTCAATTAGTTCCGCTTCAATTCCTTAAGGACATTTATCCTTCTTCAGCGTCTTTTCCATATCTTTTCAAAACGGATGCACTTAAGATTCCTTTCACCAAGAAGAAGCTCTTTATCCAATAAGGCTCTCCGAGTTGCTTTTTTTCCATAAAGTTTGAAGACGTCTTCAAACACTTTCGCATATTTCTCCCACTGACTCTCAATCTCATGATTTCATATTAATGGTTAAACTAAGCATTTAATAAATGGCTTCTTCTTGCTACAAGAAGTACCATTTTAGATCTGTAGTGGCATTTGAACACCTAATTGTGACTTTATTCATTTAAATACTATATGCTAAACTTTTTATCAGATCCGCTAATATATTGTCATAATTAAAATAAAATAAATTAGTAGTGTAAATATTATAAGTTAAACTTTGTACTATAAAATAAAGAACAATATTCATGAGATAACAATATTCATTAAAGTCAATAGGATGGTATTTATAACTACGGTCTACGGTAATCTACGGTCAAATGAGACCGGGACCTGCGCCTTAAAGTGGATTTCTAACCACTACAAACATCCATGCCACCGCCTGGGTTCGAACCTGAAGCCTGTTGAACCGTGAGTCAGAGCGGTAGTTACCGGGTAATCGGGCTCCTAAGGTCTAATAGGACTGTAGAGCGTAGGGCTGACAACTGTACCCCTTAAAAAAATTAACACATCTCCTGTCTCAAAATCTGCCGATAAGCAGATGACCTTAGCCCACTATTTGGCTGTTGCGCCAATGTAGAAGAAAAAGCATTATTTTCAATTATAAAAAGGGAATTTCCTCTTATATGTAAATTAAATGAATTAAATGTAGGCATTGTCATTTTTAATCGATCCTAATAAAATTACTTTATGACTACTTTCGAAAAGAGTAATTAATTTTTGTCACGAATAAAACATGTCGGTGCATGTATCAACATTAATTTATACAGAAAGAAATCTGTTGAATTATCTATTATCAATTAAACCAGAATTCACGTGCATCTAGCAAAGAATTATTGAACAAATAAATGCACTCAAGAGGTGAAGTTAAGTTACTGAATCCTCCAAATAAATTCTGAGAAGGCAAACTTTCAACTAGCCTTTTCATTTAGTTCCGCTTCAATTCCTTAAGGACATCTATCCTTCGGCGTCTTTTCCATATCTTTTCAAAACGGATGCACTTAAGATTCCTTTCACCAAGAAGAAGCTCTTTATCCAATAAGTCGCTTTTTTTCCCATAAAGTTTGAAGTCGTCTTCAAACACTTTCGCATATTTCTCCCACTGACTCTTAATTTCTTGATTATGTATTAATGGTTAAACTAAGTATTTAATGTATGGTATCCTTTGGCTACAAGAAGTTCCATTTTAGATCTGTAATGGCATTTGAACACCTATTTGAGATTTAATTCATTTAAATATTACACTGTAAACTTTGTATCAGAAAACTATCAAATATAAAATAAAGAACATTATTCATCAGATATTATTCATCAAACATTTAACAGATATTAGTCATCAGACAATATTCATCAGATAACAATATTCAATAAAGCTTAAAACAAGTATTTATTATCTGGCTGCAAGAAGTACCATTTTAGATAATTGAGATTTAATTCATTTAAATATTATACGCTAAACTTCGTATCAAATAAGCTAATATGATGTAATAATTAAAATATATTAAAATAATAATGTAAATATTATATTCAAAAGGTGAAGTCAAGTTACTGAATCCTCCAAATAAATTCAGAGAAGGCAAACTTTCAACTAGTCGTGTGATTTAGTTCCGCATTAATTCCTTGAGGACATCTATCCTTCGGCGTCTTTTCCATACCTTTTCAAAACGGATGCACTTAAGATTTCTTTCACCAAGAAGAAGCTCTTTGTCGAATAAGGCTTTCCAAGTTGCTTTTTTCCATAAAGTTTGAAGTCGTCTTCAAAGACTTTCGCATATTTCTCCCACTGACTCTCAATTTCTTGATTATGTATTAATGGTTAAACTAGGAGAAGAAGTAGCCGTATATTAAAGTACTTAATATATGGCTATATTAATTAAGCCGTAAATATTAAAGTAAGTTAGAAGTAGCCGTATATTAAAGTACTTAATATACGGCTACTTCTTGCTACAAGAAGTACCATTTTAGTTCTGTAGTGGCATTTGAACACCTAATTAAAATTTAATTCATTTAAATATTATACAGTAAAATTTGTATTAGAATGCTATCAACTATGAAATAAAGTACAATATTCATTAAATATTATTTATCAGTCAATATTCATCATGTAGCAATATTCAATAAAATCAATATGATATATATAAAATATATCAATATAATATTGATGATATTTTATTCTATATTACAAAATTGATTTGCAATGAACATATTTTTCAGATTTAATTAATTAAAATACTATACTTTAAACTTTGTTTCAGCAAACTATCAATTATTATAGAAGAAAGTACAATATTCATCAGATATTATTCTTGAGAAAATATTCATCAGATAGCAATATTCAATAAAATCAATATTGATGATATTTTATACTACATTATAAAAATGCAATGAACATATTTGTGAGCGTTTCTTGCGCATAAAGTTTTCTGTTGATAGCGATATTACGAATGTAGAGTGTAGGGCTGACTATTCTACGCCATGAAAAAAAAAAACTCCTGTCTCGAAATATGCCAATATGTATACGGCTTTGTCCCACTATTTAGTTGTTAGAAGAAACATAGGAGAAAAAGCATTATTTTTAATTAAAAAGAGTAAATTTTATCTTGTACTTAAATTATATTAATTAAATAAACGCATGACAATTTTTTATGGATCGTAAAAAAATATTTTATGACTACCTTCGAAAAGAGTAATTAATTTTTGTCACGAATAAAAACATTTCTGTGCATGTATTAACAATGAATTATTCAGAAACAAAACTGATTAAACATCTATATTCAATTAAAAGAGCTTTCACGTGCTTCTAGCAAAGAATTATTGAATAAATAAATGCTCTCAAAAGGTGAAAATTACCGAATCCTCCAAATAAATTCGCTGAAGGCAAACTTTGGAGTCTTATCATTCAGTTCCGCTTCAATTCCTTGAGGACATCTATCCTTCTTCAGCGTCTTTTCCATATCTTTTCGACCGGATGCACTTAAGATTCCTTTCACCGAGAAGAAACTCTTTATCCAATAAGCTTCTCCGAGTTGCTTTTTTTCATAAAGTTTGAAGTCGTCTTCAAACACTTTCGCATATTTATCCCGCTGGCTCTCAATTTCTTGGTTTCGTATTAATGGTTAAACTAAGTATTTAATATAAGGCTACAAGAAGTACAATTTCAGGTCTGTAGTGGCACACCTAATTGATATTTAATTAATTTAAGTACTATACGATAAACTTTGTATCAGTAAACTATTAACTATAAAATAAAGAGCAGTACTCATCAGATAACAATATCCAATAAAATCAATATTAATAATATTTTATTCTACAATATAAAATTGATTTGCAATAAGCACATTTGTGAGCGTTTTTGATTATATTTTATTCTACATTATGAAATTGCTTTGCAATGAACATATGTTTAATATTTAATTAAGTTAAATATTATATACTAAACTTTGTATCATAAAACTATCAACTAAAAATAATTATCAGTATTCATTAAATATTATTCATCAGAAAATAATATCACGAGATAATAATATTCAATAAAATCAATATAGGGGTCTGATAGCCGAGCAGCTATTGTCATCAAACACTTTCGCTTATTTGATTCTGCATTAATGGTAAGTATTTAATATATGGATTCCTCTGGCTACAAAAAAGTACCATTTGAGGTTTGTAGCGGTATTTGCACACCTTATTGAGATTTAATTCATTTAAATAGTATACACGAAACTTTGTATCAGAAAATTATCAACTATAAAAAAAAGAATAACATTCATCAGATATTATTCCTCAGGTGATAATATTGAATTAAATCAATAGTGATGTTATTTTACTCTACATTTTAAAAACTTAAAAGTTTTTTTCTTAAATTATTTAATTGACTAGGTTGATGTATAAATAAAAATCAATTAGGCAAAAAAATAATAATTGCATCTTAACCTCAAATTTCATAATCTACTAGATTGAATTCATGATCCTTTGTCAATTCAATTAACACTATTGCTCAAAAACGATAAAAAAATAATTTCATTCTTTACCATTTATTTTTAACGGTATTACATATGGAAGTTTATGTATATATATATACATACACACCTATATATACCGTATACCGTATATAATAGTATTTTTAAAGCTACTTGTCGTGTTTTAGACTCATGTTTTTTTCTATTCTTCTAAAAGAAATGTACTTTAAATCACTACAGGGCTAAGGTGATTCATAAATTCCAAGATGCTAGGACCAAAATGTCCAACAAACTGATTTCATTAGGAAATCTATTTTTATTCTATATAACATCGCCACTATTTACGGCACCATAGCAGATTACGCGACTTACATAGATTATCAGTTCCATAAGTGGTATTGATAATCTATATAATCAACTCAAGGACAGCAACAGCCATATTGACAGGTTACTAATTCTCTCGAGTCCCAAGAAATACCCAAGCAAATAAACTCCTTCTCTACATAATCCCTTCCCTCAGGGGGAGGAACCACCCTGATCTACTTCGTTATTGCTAATGGTATTGCACTTTCTTTGATTTATTGATATTTTGCGCTTGCAGTTATTTATAATGATATATTTTGCATTTCTTGATTATTTATTGCTATTAGCACTTTTCTTCGATTTCGCCCTATTGTCCTACTAGTAGCGGCCAGGAGGTCAATTGGCTGGCACTCTGGCCTTCAGACACAGGCTTCAGATTCGAATCCTGGCGGTGGCATGGATGTTTGTTGAAGTTTGGAATCCACTTTAAATTGTAGGTCCCGGTCTGTTTAGATCACATGTGAGCAAGATATCCGCAGAGTGACAAACCAAACCAAAACCTACTAGTTTTTTTTATACTACGTGCCATGCTTTTTACTCATGTCTTTTTTTGTTAATTCTTCTGCAAGAATTGTGTTTTAGATTTTTGTGATGATAAGGTGTGCCTTAATTCCTATGTTCAAAATGTTAAACTAACTGATTTTCTTAGGAAATCTTTTTAACTCTTAATAACATCACCACTATATTCAACACCATAACAGATTACTCTACTTATATAGATTATCAATTCCATAAGTGGTATTGATTATCTATATAATCAACTCAAGGACAGCGACAGCACTATTGAATAGCTGTTAATTCTGTCTGGACTCTCTGGACATGCACAAGCAAATAAACTCATTTTCTACATAATCTCTCCCATTAGGGTAAGGAGTCACTCTGATCTATTTCTTTATTGCTCATGCCTCTCTGTTTACGCCTTTCTTTGATTTCTTAATAACTTCTTAATAGTATTTTTTAAACTACTTATGATGCTTTGCCCTCAATTCTTGTTTTCCTATTCTATTACAAGAAATGTGTCGTAGATCCCTACGGGGCTAAGGTGTTGCATAAATCCTAGAATCAATATGTTAAGCAAACTGATTTTCTCAGGAAATCTATTTTTATTATCAATGACATCACCACTATTTTTGGCAGCATAGCAGATTACTCCACTTAATAGATTATCAATGCCATAAGTGGTATAGATAATCCATATAAGCTACCCAAGGACAGCAACAGCAATATTGACAGGTTACTAATTCTGTCTTGAGTCCCAGGAAATATCCAGGCAAATAAACTCCTTCTCTACGTAATCCCTTCCCTCAAGGGGAGGAACCACCCTGACTTCTACTTCGTTGTAGCTAATGCCTGTCCTTTCCTTTGTTTTTCTTACTTCTTCCTAGTCTCTGAATTAATATTTTCTAAACTACTTGTCATGTTTTTTTGCTTCCGTCTTGTTATTCAATTCCTTCTATTAGCTCGCACTCTCACTATATATATCTTGTTCAAATTTTCAATCGTTCATAAAATACTTTTTATTCGTCCAATCAAGTTCAAATGCATTTTTTTGAACTTGTAGTGGATGACACTGGATGTTAATACAGTTTTTTCCAATATTAATTCATTCATTAAATTTAATTAATAATTTTAGTTTTTTTTTAAGATTTGATTCACATGTATCTACTAATAGATGGCGCCAGATAAACTTAAAAAAAATGAATGAAAAGTATTTATAAAGGACTTTCTGCAATAGAGTGAAATAAAAAGTAGGAATTGACTTTTTTTTTATATTACTTGTTTTATTATTCTTCAAGAGAGGTTTTTTTAGGTGACTATGAAGCCTATGTTGTAAGATCTAAGCTAAACCTAAGATCAAAAACCTAAGATCAAAAAACCTAAGATCCTAACAAATCAACTTTCATTCAAAAAAATACAATCTGTTTTACACAAAATATTTCCATCTCAGTGTAAAATATTTGCAAAATTAAATATTACTTATATTAAATATATTTAATCTATATATATTTTATTTATTTAAGACAAGTATGTTGTTTCTTATCCCACTTGGTAGACAGCAACATCTAGATCCAGCCCAGAATTCGTGTGGTCTCATGGAAGGAGGGAAGTGGGACATCTTCTGTTATGATGGAGCACCCGTAGATAGAAGTCTGATTTTAGTCGTAACACTGGGTCCGTGCAACTGAAGAAGGATGGCAGTGCCATCCGCGAGGAATTTTAGGGCGAACTACCCTTCATTTGCGTATCGTATGGGAGAAAACTCTGAAAAAGTCCATCAGGTAGGCTGACTCGCGTGTCAAGATGCTGATCATCATAAACGCCATCGAATCTCCTCGTTTATTGATACCACGTCTGCAACAAAACTATCAGCTAACTAAAACTGAGCCCTAACGTTTCCCAAGCTACGAGTCTGCAATCTTCTTCCTTATTTAGGATCACTAGAAGTGATTATTTTGTGTAAATGAATCAAAATAACAAATGGGCAGAAAAGTCCATTGGATGATACATAAATGGCGCTACCAGTACTAAATCCTAATGAATTTTAGTTAGCCCTAACCTTCAAAAGACACGTGTATAAATTTGACAGCTGTTGTACCATTAGTATGTGAGTTATAGCATTTTTAGTGAAGCAACTTTTGTTAGTTTGAAAAAATGGATAAAAAGGAATTTCGTGTGTTAATTAAAGCATTGGGTTTTTGGCGAAAAAAAAAATACTATTGAAGCCAAGGCGTGGCTTGATAAACATTATTCGGACTTTGCACCAGGAAAATCAACAGTAGAGAAGGGGTTTGCTAAATTTAAACGAGGCGAAATGAGCACCGAGGACGCTGCACGCCCCGAAGTGCAGCGGACGCCCTGAAGAGGCTGTTACCGACGAAAACATCAAAAATGTCCACAAAATGATTTCTGATAACCGTAAAGTGAAGTTGATTGACATAGCTGAGACCCTAAAGATATCAAAGGAACGTGTTGGACATATCGTGAATGAATATTTCGATATGCGAAAGCTCTGTTCAAAGTGAGTGCCGCGCGAGCTCATAATCGACCAAAAACAACATCGAATTGATAATTCTAAGCATTGCGTAGAGCTGTTCAATCGTAATAAACCCGAATTTTTGCGCCGATATGTGACAATGGATGAAACATGGATCCATCATTTCACACCGGAGTCCAATCGACAGTCAGCCGAGTGGACCGCACGTGATGAACACTAAAAATGCTATAGCTCACATATTAATAGTGCAACAGCTGTCAAATTTATACACGTGCTTTTTAAAGGTTAGGGCTAACTAAAAATCATATGGAGTTAATACTAGTAGCGCCATCTATGTGTGCGCCTGTGAACTTTACAGCCCGCCTGTTATTCCTGAATTAAAGAAAATTATCTTTCAACAAAATAATATTAATATCATTTAAACTATATTTTAAATCGCATTATTTGTCTGTATTGTCTATATGTATATCATATAAAATTGGCTGTTTTTTTAAAATAATTTTAAAAGTAAATATCGTTACCTAAAACCAGCATTTTTTTATGTCCAGAATTGTATTAATATAATACTTAAACCAAATATTTTATGTAATACTGGAAAAAGAAATCTGTAGTCATTCTTTTAAATCGACTTTATAGTACATCATCTAAAAGAAATCAAGACATAAACTTCAAAAACCTTTTATTCCTTACTTAAAAGCACATACCGAACTGATGCGAAACAGATATTATACAGAGAACACGTTTTCGTAATTCTAGACCGAGTATTATATTTATCATGCTATTAATAATGCATTTGGATTAGGTATTTGGCAATCCTGTTTCGGTACAAAGCATTTAATAAAATATTCCGATATGAAATTGGTATGGATTTCGACTCGGATTTCCATACAAGTGTTTCTAATATATTATAAACCAGTTGAATTTTACTATATATGTTTACATGTCTTTCAAATCGCAATTTCGAAAGCAAATATATATATATATATAATGTATACATATATGATTTTTAACCTTTTCTGATTATGACATTTTTTTTTTCTAATGCGCCTGGCAAACACTTAGACAGCTTGGTCTTGGATACCTTAAGGCAAGCGCTGCACAGATGTTACTCACTTTGCATTACACAGGGGGAGCGTGTAACTTGAAGATAAGCCACGGACGCGGAGTACCAATGCCCCGCAACACTCTACGATCATATTAGACCGAGACCTACGGTTTACAGTAGATTTCGAACAACTACAAACACCCTTGTCACCTCCGGAACTCGAATCCGAGCACCAGAGCGCTAGCCACTCGGCCATTCAGGCCCTGCTTATGATATATTAAATATGATTATTTTGTTCTACTATTTTTTGTGAGATTCAATTCAGATGGCATTATAAATAGTATCATATGAGTTAACTAAGAAAAATTTCACTTATATGTTATTATAAAGCCTCATTTACTATAACGTCTGAATTAAAGTAAACATAATTGAATAGTTGCGATAAATGAACATATAAATTAATAGATGTCATTTAGTTTGTGTGGATCATGAAAATATATGAAGATCTCGAATTCTTTTGTACATATTTTGAACATTTATAAAATTATCACAAAAGAAATAAGATAAAAAGTATTAAAAAAAATAGATTTTTTTTATTGTTTTTTAAAATAATTTTTCCATAATTATACAATTTTTATCATTCTATTCTTAGCTGTAAGAAAACTATTATTCAAATTAGCAATATATCAAATTCTAGAAAGGGAATCCTAAATTTTTCTTTATTTTGTCCTGTAGAAATATATATATATATATATATATATATATATTGTGATGATAATGGCGAGGAATAATGTAAGCAACTTAATAATCTGAGGAAATAAGCGATCAGATATGCTAAATATAAAATATAAATATAATGCATAATTTAAAGTGATAGATTATTTAGATAAATTTATAAAAACATATTTTAAACAAAAATGACTTTGACAAAATATATTCTTAAAAGTTAAAGAATAATCTTTGTAAAAAAAATATTAATTTAAAAATAGGAAATATGATAAATTAATAAAAAAGCAATATATATAATTGGAAATAAATAATTTTAAAAAGTGGAATTTAAAAAAAAAAAATATTTTTAAAAAAACATCAATGATTTTTAAACGAAAGTTTAATGTTTATAGCTGATAAATTTTTACAGATTCCTAAAAAAAAATATGTAACCAAAAAAATTCAGTTGTCCAAGGCACTTACATACACTAAACATTAACAAAAATATAAAGATTGTCAAAATATGAAAGGTTATATTATTGAATAAAAAATTATATTATATCCTTTTTAAAATATATAAAAAATACTATTCATTGCCATAATAATAAATGAACTAAAGAAAAATTTATTGATATTCAAATGTATGATATGTTACGTTCACACAAATCAACTTTCCAATAAATGGTTTTCTCTTCAAATCCATTTTAATCTAATCATATAAAACCCAGAAAAATTTTATATACAATAAATGGTCATAAACAAATAGAAATATATTTATAATCTTTATTGACTTACCTTAAATATTAAAAAAAACAATTTCATAAAATATTCAGAGCCGAACTTTTTATCCTACAGAGAAAATATTTATTCTAAATTTCTAAATTTAAATTTCATTTGTCATTTTAAGTACGATAAAAATGACTTTTCCCTTTAGAGAAATAAATAAGAATTTGACATGGTCTTGAATGAGATCTTTGGTAAATGCCTATACTTAAGAAATACCATCTATGTAAATGTCCCAAACATGTTATAGCTTCGAATAAGTTGTAGGCGATCACATAGAGCTAAAAGCGCAAGGAGGTTTGCCGAAATACAACCAAATAAAAAAAATCTAACGTTTTCGAAATATTTTTTTTTTACCCTAAGGCAATATCCTCAACTGAATGGATATACTTTATTTTCTTTCTTTCTTTTTTTTTTTTCAACTGACATGTATATTTTGGAAAGAAGTATTTGGTTTGAAATTTCAGAGAGCAAAGATTTGAAATGTATTTTCTTTTTCCATAAAGTCATATTTTATATTAAAAAACTGAGGACAAGTTAGATATTGCAGTTTTAATCATACTAATAATCCTTAGATTTGAGAAGAAAAACATATTTGTGTATGATAATGAAATATTTGAAGTAACATTTAAATTTTTAAAATTTTTCAAAATTTCGCTAATGTACAATATAGGGACGCATTGCATTTTAAGAAATCTAATGATATGTTATTACTATCAAATAAAAAAAACTCTGATTAAAGATTATATAAAATCACAGATACTAGATTAAAGAACAGAGAGGCCTAGTGGATCATGTTAGGTCATGTAGCCAAAGGTAATTAGTACTCTACATAATAAGTTTGACTTGTCGCACTTCTGTCATATTCTACACACTTTGGATTAATAGACCGGTACCTATAATTTAATGGGCATTCCGAACCACTCACAAACATCCATGCTACTGCCAGTATTCGAACCAGAATCCTCAGGTATCAGAGGCTATAGCGCTAGCCCATCAGGTATTGGCCCCATTAACAATATTATAAACAACATAAAAATATCAAATGTTATATTATTGTATAAAAAAATTCAAAATATGTCATATCCTTCATAAAATCCATAAGTATAGTCTTCATTGCCTGAATAATAATTGAATTAAAGTAAAATTTATTATTGATATTCAAATATAGTATGTTTCACTTTCACACAAATTAAATGGTTTCGCCTTAAAACCGATTTCACTCTAATCATATAAAACCCAGACGCAACTTTAAATGCAGCAAATATTCATAAATGAAAAGAAATATATTTATAATCTTCATTCAATTACCATAAATATTCAAAAATCAATTTCATAAATTATTCAGAGCCATGGACTCTTTATCCTACAGAGAAAGTATTTAATCTAAATTTTTATTCGAACTCAAAATGACTTTTCCTTCTAAAAATGAAAAATAAATAAAATAAAATAAATAAGAACTTGACATGCTCTTGAATAAGATCTTTCATAAATGCATATGCTTAAGAAATACCATCTATGTAAATGTTCCAAACATGTTGAGCTTCGAATAAGTTGTAGGAGATCATATAGAGTTAAAAGCGCAGGAAAGTTTGCCGAAATACAACCAATTCAAAAAATCTAACCATTTTTGAAATATTTTTTCTACGCCAAAGGCAATATCCTCAACTGAATGGATATACTTTATTTTCTTTCTTTTTTTCAACTGGCATATATATCTTCGAATGAAGTATTTGGTTTGGAATTTCAGAGAGTAAAGATTTGAAACTTACTTTTTTCCATAAAGACATATTTTATATTTAAATAAAGAGGACAAGTTGGATAGTGCAATTTTTAATCATACAAGCAATCTTTAAATTTGAAAAAAGGAGAAATTTAATGTATTAAAGGTTGTCTACAAAGCAACGCATTGAATTTTAAAAGAATTATTGTTATTGTGCGTATGTTTTTGTTATGAATGTATGTTCTTGCTATCGAATCAAATAAAAATTTGATAAAAAATAGTATGAAGTCTCAGGTACTAGCGTAAAGATCCGAGCGGCCTAGTGTATGGCATGTTAATTTTTCGAGCTAAAGCTAATTAGTGTTCTCCAAATGATCAGTAGAACCAAAGATGCTTAATACTCTCCAAAGTACTAGAGTTAAAGTTGCTTAATACTCACAAAAGTACTAGAGCCAAAGGTACTTAATACTCACAGATGTAATAGAGCCAAAGGTACTTAATACGCACAAAAGTACAATACAAAACACTAGACCCAAATGTACTCAATAAAAGTAAATTTACAATACAAAATACAAGAGCCAACGATACTAGTTGGCTTAACTCGACAAGATATGTTGAACTAAAATATCCCATGTCAATCCTCATCCATATTGTGAAGATCTTGAAAGTAAGCAAATTGGTAACGTAAGCAGCTTAAAATAAATAAATAAACTTGACATGCTCTTGAATAAGATCTTTGGTAAATACATATGCTTAAGAAATACCCGCTATGTAAATGTCTCGAACATGTATAGCTTCGAATAAGTTGAAGGCGATCACAGAGAGCTAAAAGCGCAAAAATGTTTGCCGAAATACGAAAATCAAAAAAATCTAACGTTTTCGAAATATTTTTTTTTACCCTAAGGCAATATCCCCAACTGAATGGATATACTTTATTTTCTTTCTATCTTTCTTTTTTTCAACTGACATGTATATTTTGGAAAGAAGTATTTGGTTTGAAATTTCAGATGGTAAAAATTTGGAACGTATTTTCTTTTTTCCAGAAAGGCATATTTTATATTAAAATACAGAGGACAAGTTGGATAGCGCAGTTTTTAATCATATGAAAAATCCTTAAATTTGATAACAAAAAAATTAATATATGTGTCATAATGATATATTTGAAATTTGTCAAATATAGTAATGCATTTCATTTTAAGAGAATTAATATATGTTTTATTATCGAATAACATATATCGAATAATATATAATATTTATGTTTGTTTGTTTGTGACAAATCCTCAATGTCCTGCAGTGCGGGACGGGCATCCCATGAGGGATCTACTCATCGATGGAGGGAAAGGTGGAAGCTTCTGTTGTGATGGAGCACCCGTAGGTAGACGTCTGACTTTTGCTTCGTGACGCTCTTACAGCCATAGGAGACTGGGACTTAGGGCTTAAAGTGGATTTTGAACCACTACAAGCATCCGTGACACCGCCGGGACTCGAACCCGAAACCTGTGGTACCGATTTCCAGAGCGCTAGCCACTCGACTATTCTGGCCCATGTAATATTTATAAGTTATATAATTAGATAATCTATATATTTATATGTTATTGCTTTCGAATAATAGAAAAGTTTAATAAATAATTTCTACTACTATTACTACACTACACCACTGTGCGTAGAGCTGAGCTGCACCTTTACAGTTTTAGAATGATGTGAGTGAGAAGTCTGATTAGGCTCCTTAACGCTCTAGGGTCACATGAGACCAGGACATACTGTTTAAAGTGAAATCTGAAACACTACAAGCCTTCAATTCATCACCAGGATTCGAACTCGAAACCCGTGTACAGTGCTCCAGAGCGTTATGCACTCGGCCATCAGACCCCATTAAAAATAATAGAAAGATAATAAAATACCAAAGATTATATTATTTATTAAAAAATTCAAAATCTGTCATAACTTTTTCAAAATCAATAAACATATTCTTCATTGTCTGAATAATAATAGAATTAAAGGAACGTTTATTGATATTCAAATTTATGACGTCTTACTTTCCCACAAATTAACTGTAGGAATAAATGTTTTCCTCTAAAAACCAATTTTACAATAATCATATAAAACCAGAAAAAAACTTTAAATACAGCAGATATCCATAAATGAAACGAAATATATTTATAATCTTAATTTAGTTAACATCAATATTCAAAAAAGCATATTCATAAATTATTCAGATATTTTTCAAGACTTGAGGTGAAATAACGTAAGTAACTTGGTTACTCTTCTGTATAGATAAATGTTTAGAAAGGCAAAATATAAAATATATAAATGTATTAAAATAAATGTATTAAATATATAAATGTATATATGTATTACATACAAAACTGCCTTCGACAAAGTATATTTATAATAGTTAATGTATAACCTTAGTAAAAAAAAATATTTATAATTTAGAACTGGAAAATATGAGTAATTAAAAAAAAGTTATAGATGATTGAAATATATATTATTAAAAAATAAAATTTTCAAAAAAATATTTTAATTCAATCCTTTTTAAACGAATGTTATATGTTTGTTGCTGATACATTTTCAAGAATGCTAATAATTTTAGGGAAAAAAAATGCGTAAACAAAATAAAGTCAGTCGTCCACGAAATTTACGTAAAAATGTTAACAAAATATAAAGATAAATAAAATACCAAAGATAATATAATTCATTAAAAAATTCCAAATACGTCATATCCCTAACAAAATCAGTAAATACATTCTCCATTATATGAATAAGAATTAAATTAAAGGAAAAATATATGGATATTCAAATATATGATATGTTACGTTCATACAAATCAACTTTCCAATCAATGGTTTTCTCTTAAAATCAATTTTAATCTAATCATATGAAACCCAGAAAAAAACTTTAAATACAGCAAATAATTATAAATGAAACGAAATATATTTATAATCTTACTATATTTACCATAAATATTCAAAAAACAATTTCATAAATTATTCAGAGGCGGACTCTTTTATCCCATAGAGAAAATATTTCTAAATTTTTATCGTACTCAAAATGACTTTTCCTTCTAAAAAAGAAAAGTAAATAAAATAAAATAAATAAGAAGTTGACATGCTCTTGAATAAGATCTTTCGTAAATGCATATGCTTAAGAAATACCATCTATTTAAATGTCTTCAACATGTACAGTTTCGAATAAGTTCTAGGAGATCACAGAAAGCTAAAAGCGCAAGAAAGTTTGCTGAAATACGACCAAATCAAAAAATCTAACGTTTTCGAAATATTTTTTTTCTCTAAGGCAATACCCTCAACTGAATGGATATACTTTATTTTCTTTCTTTCTTACGTTTTTTTTTTCAACTGACATGTATATTTTGGGAAGAAGTATTTGGTTTCAAATTTCAGATAGTAGAAATTCGAAGTGTATTTTGTGATGTGAGAAAGTCATATTTTATATTAAAAAACAGAGGACAAGTGGGAAAATTCAGTTTTTAATCATATAAACAATCCTTAAATTTTAATAAAAAGATAAGAAATGTATGTATAATAATGAAATATTTGAAATTAAATTTAAAATTTTAAAATTTGTCAAAATTTTGCTAATGTACGATATAGTGATATATTGCATTTTAAGAAAACTAATAATATATTATGACTATCGAATAAAATAAAAATCTGATCAATGGTTATGTAAAATATCATGTATTAGAATAAAGACCAGAGAGGCCTAGTGGATCATATTATAGGTTACCGAGCCGATGGTAATTAGAAGACACCATAGTACGTTTTTGTTATCGCTCTACGGTCATATTCTGCACACTTTGGGTTAATAGACCAGGACCACAATTT
>BPLQ01011128.1:265000-309852 GCA_021605075.1 Caerostris darwini | reverse complement strand
AACTAACGATTCAATGTTTGCCGATATCATAATTATTTTCTACGATATTTAAAAAATCATATATAGCTGCTATTTATGCATATGTTACTTATAACAGGAAAAAAATGTTCCCAAAATTAATATCTTATCAGTAATTTTAAATAGTTATGAATTTCTTTATCAAAAAAATAATACAATAAAAGTTCGATTTCTTTAATCTTTCTGTAAAAATTTTAATATTGATTGATCAGTTGATTTTATTCAAAACATGCAAAGAGATGTATGTCAATGAACTATAGGTCTTTTATCAATAAAAAGGAGACCACTGATCCCTCTTATTTTTAAATCATCAAATCAAATCAAATGAAATAAATGAATTTTAAAAAAAGTCACAAACTGGTAAACAGTAATAATATGAAAATGTTTTGTTTTCCCTTGGGTGTTTTATAAAGTACAGTATGTTCAAATTTTATCAGTAAACACTTTCCAGTGCGAATACTGCAATTGTTTATCTTGAATTAAATTGTTATCCAATAGAAAAAAAATCTGCTATTTTTATTGGTTATCACAGATCTGACAAATTTATTGTCTAATTTATTACATATTTTCCTGTGATAAATGTTAGATTTAATTACAGACTCCAGATATTAAATAATAGCTTTTCCCTCTTTCCAACTCATAGACCCCATCAATCAAGTCCACGGATCCACAAAATTTCCTTGGAATCCTAATTAAGAACATATGGTTCGGCTCTTGCATCTATACGAAACTGAAGGACGACCAACCATTGTGTGTTTCATTGGAAACCCCTTATTAATTTCCTTGCGTCCTATGTTAGCCTTCTATTTCATTAATATTCAAGACTATAAAACATAACTCAATATAAAAATGGAGCGTATAAAAAAGTAGAAAGTATTTTCAGTGATTTAAAAACAATAATCTTAATATCACCTAATCATTGGTTCTAACATAATTATCCACATGAATTTAGTCACTCTCGTAAAACTCTATTTTGATATTTTCATATTTTTTTATATATATATATATATATATACAACTTATTCTTGATTTGCAACAGGGTACAAATTTTTCATTTCAAATATCGAGTTTAATTAGTCAATTTTTGACAAATCAGATATTTTTTTTTGTTCCAATGCAGCTGGCAAACTCTTAGACAGCTTGGTCTTGGATGCCTTAACAGACGTTACTCACTTTGCATTACCCAGGGGGCGCGTGTAACTTGAGGATATGGACGTGGAGTAACAATGCCGCCGCAACACTCTACGATCCTATTAGGACCGGGACCTACGGTTTAAAGTGGATTCCGAGCCCCTACACACATCCATGGCACCGCCGGGACTCGAACCCGAAACCTGTAGTACCGAGCGCCAGCCACTCGGCCATTCAGGCCTGACAAATCAGATATAGAATGGATTTATCAAATAAATTAAAGCAGCTCAAGGTCGATGTAGTGGCACCTAATAGTGACAACCATTTCTTACATTATAAAAAGTTTTTTTAATTTACACAGAAAAAATTAGTTATGAAACATTAAAAGAAAATTACACATATATATCTCGGCAGAAATCATATTAATTTATATAATTCTGTTCTACATAGTGACCCTCTTGTTACACGATATTAATAAACCCATTATTTGCACGTGATATAAATGAAAAATAATATTTTCACCTTTATTTCCTGCTGTTTCATTAGGATTTGTTTAAAATACGAGGTACGGGTTAATTACAATTGAACCAGAATGGCTTATGTCAAGCCCAACTGCTTGGCGATTTTATTTCAAGCCCAACTGCTTGGCGATTTTATTTCAAGCCCAACTGCTTGGCGATTTTATTTCAAGCCCAACTGCTTGGCGATTTTATTTTAAGCCCTACTGCCTGGCGAATTTATTTCCAGTCCAAATGCTTGGCGATTTTATTTTAAGCCCAACTGCTTGGCATAACTATGAATTGCATAACCTTTTTAGCAGATAATATTAAGAAAATGTGGCTTCACAGAAATTTCTTGCAAATTTGTATCAAAATTATAAACACTTGCGAATGTTGTTTTTCTCGTTTCATTCAGAAATATCTGAAGAAACATTGCAATATTGAATTAACATGACTAAATGATCGGCCAATAAAAAAAATATGGTAAAAATGGAGTAAAAATAGAGACTTACTATGATAGAAGGATGATGCATTTTCATTCTTTCAAGTGAAGCGATCCTTCCCCCTAAATGTTTACATATGTTAACATGGACATAGGATGCATATTTACTTTGGTAAAACTGAGTTCTAAAGATGCACTATCAAAAATAGTAGAATCTACAGATATTCAGGAAGGAAACTAATTTCGGTACTTACGTATTAACGGTACCTTGGAGACAGTTGCGCCAATAAAGAGCACACGCGCCAACCGCAGCTACAGGTTTGGCGGTTTTTAAGTGGCACTAATCTATTCTATTGGTTTGGTAACCTTAGTAGCTGTTAGATTGGCGACACTTAAAAACCGCCAAGTCTGTCGCCAAAGTACCGTTAATACGTAAGTACCCTAATTTCATAGACAGTAAAATGCCATTTGATACTGCTTTAAAATATATGTTTGTTTATTCTGAAGAGTTCACAGTGATATTTCTTTTCGATTTAAGTACAATACAGCACATCGCCAAGCAGTCTGGTTCAGTTAAAATGGGTAAGTACCAAATATGCTAAACTCTGAGTAAAACTCCTCTGATTCCATATCATTTCCACTTTTTTACTTTTGACAAAAGTGATAGAAATGTTAATATATACGTTTAACTTTAAAATCAAAAAGTATATCCGTGCAATTTATGCTGGATACTTTTTGAGTTAAGTTTTTTCTAATATATCAATTTTACGATGAATAGTCGTCTAACCTACCATAAGTTTTAATTCTTTATACAATAACATGAGAATATCATTAATTCGTCTGTCTGGCCGATTTTGTTATTCAGACTTCCTTAGATTAATTTTGTTTTTTCTTTATGTGCTTGATAAGCGTTATGGCGTATTGATTTTAAATATACATTACAGCTTTTCGCTTTAAAAAGCTGAAATCCTTTACGAATTTTTTTTTAAGGTAATCTTCTTAAATATTTAAATTCAAAAAATGTTATTTATCAAAATATGTCGATGTAATGATTGAACTTTGTTCCAATATATTATTATATTTTAATTACTATAGAATGAGTAACATCAGAGCGAAGTAAAAAACAGAAAATAAAAACTTTCCTAAATTTTTTTGCCAGTGTCAGGATTTAGAAGGAAGAAACATTTCCTGGGTGTTTCCTTTTTTAAAAAAGTAAAAAAATTGAAATTTGCTATCCTAATATTCGGTAATAGCTAATTTGATGCAAGTGCATGATTTTTGAAATTATACTAAAACCACATATCAACCCAACAGTGTTATTGTTGAGAAAATCAATATCTTTCGCCTTTTTTTTACTAATTATTCAGCATAAACCTCATTTCTACTTTTGATTTTTATACATCTTTTTTTTCGATAACATACTAAACGGCAATTTTGTCTATGTTATAAAGCATTTGTTTTTGACACCTCATATTTTATGAAACGAAACTTTTAAAGATATCATTACAAAAAGCAAAATCATGCTTCTTCAAAGCACCAGTAAAAAAATATCATTACTATAAAAGAATCCTTGTGGTCATTTGAAGAAAATTGCAACTGTATGAGCTGTAGATATGAAATTGGATACAAAAGAAGTTAAGAATCTGAACAAGCTCGGTCCTCTAAGAAACTCCATGGATAAAATGCCATATATATTACATAGCGGGTGTAGAAAGTATTCTTAAAGTGCCGATTTATAATTAAAAACACGTTTTTGTTAAATATCAGAGGTTGCCTTTCATAGTAACAATTATTAGAGGTTTCAAAAACTCTTTGAACTCAGTATTTTAAATTACTATTTATCAAAATTAAATTACTATTTATTATTTTTATTTAAAAAATCGAATTTCATTCGCCTCAGATTTTTTAAGGCGTGAAAATTATTCGCGCGTGCAAAAAATGCAAATTTATTTATTATATTTATAATAGTTTTAAAAATGAAAGTTTACAAATTCTTTTAGACGCTTTTTCAGTATAGATGCTAAAATAAAAATTCAATTTGAAATTTGTGTTCTTGAATCGTTATCTTAAATATAGCAATGAGTCATTTTGAGACTTCTATTCATCTAAAGAATCTCATTCTATCAGTGATGTATGGAGGAGGTTCTCGCAATGTTTGGGTTGTATGAATGCTTCTGTTGTACAAAATCTGGTCAATATTAATGGGGTCATATGTACTTAAATAAGTTCATAAGATTAATTTACAATCAAGTGCTGCAAAAAACGGGACTCAATCATGATTACGACTTTATTCCAGATAATGATACTAAACACCTAAACATACAGTGTTAAACACTAGGCTTTGGGATTTCAAAAAAGGAGTTCTAGGCAAAATTTCTTCGATTTAGACAACAAAGAGGAAGATCCCTTTCTAATAAAAGAAATTTTACAATCATTTTTAGACTTCTATTCATTTAATGAATCTTCTTCCGTCAGGAGGAGGTTCTGAGCATTTTTGTGTTGTATGAATGCTTCTGGTGTACAAAATTTCGTCATTATTGATGGGATCATATGTACATTGACACATTAAAGATTAATTTACAATCAAGTGCTGCAAAAAGAAGGAAACACAATCATGATTACTTTTTGATATTAAACACCTAAACATACAGCATTAAACACTAGGATTTGGGAGTTATGTATAACACACCAAAATTTCTTCGATTTGCCAACAAAGAGGAAATCCCTTTCTAGGAAAATGACCTAAAACTGCTCTTCAAGTAGAATGAAATTCCATTTCGAATTCAATTACTTTAAAACTCGTTGGATCCATGCCATGAAAATTGCAATCTAATGCAAAAGCTGAAAGATATCCAACTTAGTATTACTTGTAAATTATTTGTGGCAAAATCTGTAAATTATTCTGACTGTACAAATATTTTTTACACAATTAGATAAATAGCTTATTTGATTGATTTTGTTCTAAATATGTGAAAGATTCCTTTGTTTTAATTAAAATAAAATGAAAAATAACAACTGTGTGTATGCATATTAGCTTTGTTTAAAAATTTGACTTAGTATGGAAATTCCAGACTTTTTTTATACATAAAGATTAAGAATAATTTCTGCACTCACTGTATATTATTACAAAAAATTATCTCATTGAATCTATTGTTAAAGTAATATTGCAAAGAAGTTTTACTATAAAAAAGGATTTGATTTGTTTCGATTACAGGCATTTTATGTTTACTAGTAAAATTCAAAATCTTTAATATATGCAAGAATGTATTACAGATTTTAAAGAAAATAAGTTATTTAAAAGTAGTTTTAATATACAAAATCATAGGAATAAATTGTAAGTGTAATATCTGATCATTTTTAAAGTACGTATAAAAGTTTTTGGTTCAAAATATCGATGTTTCAGATTTTTCAAGTTGTAAATAAGTGATATCGTAAACATTAAATTTTTAAAGAAATATGGAGCACTCACCCTGGTTTCTTTTATTTAAAGACCTCGTGTTTCCCGCTGAAGAGAGAGTATTGTCTTCCAGGAAGGCTTTCAGAAATAGCAGTCTCTTATGTGCGTGTCGTATGGGACTTTAGGTAGTAAACTCTCACTAGGCAGCCAGGCACACTGTCATAAGAACAGTCGAGCATTCTCATTTCTGAAAGTAGTGATTAAAAAATACGCCGCCAGCGGATTCGAATCTTCGTCCTTTTGAAAGCGTTACCATTGATCCCCGAGTTGGGTATGCATCATGTTTACTGTTTTATTTTAGTTATGCCCCGTGCTTAATGCTTTTTAATTAGGCACCTTGTTTAGTGTTTTTTTAATTATGCTCCTTGTTATGCCTTGTTTAATGTTTTTTTAAATTATGCTCCTTGTTGAGCCTTGTTTAATGTTTTTTTTTTTTTTAATTATGCTCCTTGTTGTGCCTTGTTTAATGGGGGTTTTTTAATTATGCTGCTTGTTGTGACTTGTTT
This sequence comes from Caerostris darwini, assembly GCA_021605075.1. Classification (NCBI taxonomy): domain Eukaryota; kingdom Metazoa; phylum Arthropoda; class Arachnida; order Araneae; family Araneidae; genus Caerostris; species Caerostris darwini. Next base: position 303,798 of record BPLQ01011128.1, on the reverse strand, counting down.
AATGGTTTTTTAATTATGCTGCTTGTTGTGCCTTGTTTAAGGCTTTTTTTAATTATGTATCTCGTTGTGTCTTGTTTAATGTTTTTTTCAATCAATGCTTTTTTTAATATATTCGGCTATATATATAATACTTTTTTAATCATAGTATCTCGAGTTAAAAAAAAAACTTTAAGTAGATCAATTTAATTATGCACCTTGTTGTTTCTTGTTTAATGGTTTTTTTAATTATCCTCCTTATTGTGCCTTGTTTAATGGTTTTTTTAATTATGCTCCTTGTTGTGCCTTATTTAATGCTTTTTTTTAATTATGCATCTTGTGCCTTGTTTAATGCTTTTTTTAATTATATATCTCGTTGTGTCTTGTTTAATGTTTTTTTAATAGATGCTTTTTTTAATATTCGGCTTTATATAATGCTTTTTTAATCATAGTATCAGAGTTGAAAAAAAAATTTAAGTAGATCAATTTAATTATGCACCTTGTTGCTTCTTGTTTAATATTTTTTTTTTAATTATGCATCCTGTTGTGCCTTGTTTAATGCTTTTTTAAATTATGCATCGTGTTGTGCCTTATTTAATGATTTTTAAATTATGCATCCTTGTTTAATGCTTTTTTAAATAATCCTGTTGTGCCTTGTTTAAATTTTTTTAAATTATGCATCCTGTTGTGCCTTGTTTAATGCTTTTTTAAATTATGCATTCTGTTGTACCTTGTTTAATGCTTTTTAAATTATGCATCCTATTGTGCCTTGTTTAATGCTTTTTTTTAATTATGCATCTTGGTGGGCTTTGTTCAATGCTTTTTTAAATTATGCATCTTTTTTAATGCTTTTTTAAATTATGCATCTTTTTTAATGCTTTTTTCAATCGATACCTTTTTTGAATACTGAACTTTGTATAATGCTTTTTTTAATCATGAATTGAAAGTATAGTAAATAACTGGTCCATGCAAAGTTTTCCAAATGTTAAAGATATTTCAAGCAAAAAGGATATACGTGAAAACAGTAGTAAGCAATGCTTACCATATCAAAAGGTGCTATTCATAAGTAATTAGTGAGTTTTGTATCAAAGGAGAAGCGAGAGAAAACCAAAAGAATTCCATTGGGATGCAAGATATCTAAAACAGCCACAAAGCAACACATACCAAAATCAACCATAGTCAGTGAAACGAACGCAAATTAGTTACTTTATCTATTGATATCGACTCCATACAGAGTTGATAAAATGACACCTCTACCTTAAAAATATCCAAAATATTTTGGAGACTACAACTCCTTTAAATTAAAAGTCTTAATAACATCCTGAATAGATTTTTGTCACCAGAATTATAAATTACCAAGATATAGAAAATCCATAAATAAAATATATGATGAATTAGATGAAAATAATTATTAAACTTTTTTCAACGTTCCTTATTTCAGTAGCATCAGATTAATATTTTTTTTTTTCGTATAATCACTGAAGACTAAAAGGGATACTGATCAATCTATCAAGTGCTGCTAAAGTTCTTGGTAACAAGCTATTTTTCTTTATTTAAGTAAGTTACTAGGAAGTAATTAAATTCACAGTGCACTTCACTTTAACTTTCAACCGTAATTACTGCGTAAATTCAGTGAAGAGAAATTAACTTTCTTACGAAACTTATTAACAAGTACTTATGTAGGTTAAACAAAAAAATTTGTTCGTCGGGGAACCTTTTAAATATGCCTTTTTTAAAAGCAACTTTTTCTTATTAATATTATTAATTTAGTTCGTACTTCAAGCCATTATTCTAATGGATAAAAAAATATAAGAAAAGTCATAAAATAAACAATAATAATTAAATCACAATTAATTACGTCAGCTAAAATTATCAAGTGTTTTTATTTATTACATAAGACAACTTAAAAAAATTTGTTCATCTATTGTTAAAAAATTAATATTAACTAATTAATGAAAAAATCGATGTTAGCTAATTAATAAAAATTAATAAAATTAATATTAATTGTATAAAAATTAATTTTAATTAATATTAAAATTATTAATTTAGTTCACATTTCAAAGTATTATTCTAATGGTTTTGTCACCTTAATTTATTAGGATAAAAATATTAAGAAAAGTAATAAAATAAACAATAATAATTAAATCACAATGAATTAACAATTAAATACCTCAACTAAAATTATCGCGTATTTTTTATTTATTACATAAGACAGCTTAAAAAAATTTGTTCATCTATTGTTAAATAAAATTAAGTTTCGCTTCTGAATTGATTGATATTTTAATATGTCCCAATTTAATAGAAACTAAACATTAAGAAGCTTTTTATTAAGAAAAAGAAGAAAGAAAGGTTTAAATGGTTTCAAGTTTTTTAGTAATTTTTTTTTTGTCAATAACAATAATATTGAAACTTTTAACTTTCCTAATCAATGAATATAATTTGAATACTTGAAAGGAAATCAAATTGACCAAAGTAAAAATTATCCTACTTTAATAGTTATTGTGTATTCCCTGTATTGATCGCCTAATAACACCCAATTATTTTATTGAAGATTGCTTGATTCGGTGGTTCAGTGGTAAAATGGGCCTGATGGCCGAGTCTCTAGTGCTCCGGCACTCGGTGCCCCAGGTTTCGGGCTGTGCCATGTTTTTAATTTGTTCGGAATCCACCTTAAACCGTAGGTCCCGGTCTAATATGACTGTAGAGAGTTGGGCGTATGACTGACTACCCTACCCAGTAAAAAGAAAACATCTTCAGGTTTCGGAATCTGCCAGTAGAATTGCCCTTAGCGCGCCATGAGGCTTTGTATCATTGAAGAAGAAATTATACTTAGTAATCACTATATTTAGGAAATAAAAAAAAATCATTACTGAATATTTTTAAACTTCGTTTTATATATTTGAAAGTCAATATAGAAAAATGGAAATTCTTGTTCATTTTTTTTCTTTTAAATAAAGTTATCAGGACAATTTTTTTAATAAACACAAAAATATACATTGTTCGAATTATTATCAATTAATATTTATTCTTTTGTATTTTTTTTTTTTATTGAAAAATATATGAATTTAGCCAGTCGAATTACACATAAGAATCAAAATTATAGTTATCTGATTCCTCGTCCTTTGGTTTTTCCGTAACTCGTATAGTTATCCTTTGGAGATCCCTTTGCGATACATCGCTGCTATTATCACTAAATTGTCTTCTCTTATATCGTCTTGGAAGTGGTAATAAGCAATAAAAAACGTGCAGCTAGGATATCCTTTCTGTCAAACAACCAGAAATCGCAATACAATAACTATTGCCAGATGTGCGTTATCACGAGTAAACTCGTGTTAGCCTTAGACAATCAAACATGGCCCAAAATGCACGATTTTAGTCAAAATTAAACATTAATTTTTAACTTGCAATGATGCGAAAAATATGAAATAAATACATATTCGGTCGAATTGCGCATAAGAATCGAAATTATAATTATCTGATTTATCGTCAACTTTGGAGATCCCTATGCGATACATCGCTGCTATTATCACTAAAACTGTCTTACCTTATATCGTTTTGCAAGTGGTGATAAGCAATAAAAAACATGTAGCTCTTCACCAAACTTTAGTGTCCTGGTGGCCAAGTGGCTAGCGCTCTGGCCTTTGGTATCTCAAAGTTCACGTTCAAATCCTGGCGGTGTCATGGATGTTTGTTAGTGGTTCGGAATCCACTTAAAACTGTAGGTCCCGGTCTGTTTAGCCTAAAGTGTGCACAAGATGAACGTAGAGCGACAAACCAAACCAAACCTCGCCAAGCTTTAATATATCCAGTCAAATGTCTGTAAAACAACATTAAATTACTATATAATATGAAATCACAATACAGTTATTGCCAATGTGCGATATCATGTGGAAATTCGTGTTAACCTTAGACAACCATACGTAGCTCAAAAAGCACGTAGTTAATTTGCACGTTAATTTAGTCCAGAATTAAACGTTAATTTTTAACTTGCAATAATCCTGAAAGATACCCTTTTGAAATTAATATATGTAATATGAAATAACTAGACGAATATAATGAATATAATATAATATAATGTATAATACTACTCAATAGCAATAACTCATATTACGCAATAGTGAGTAAAATAACTCGTTAAAGAATAAAACTGCTCACGAAATACAAAAACGATATTTTTCCTTAAAAATATATTTCTTTACGCATTCGCTAGTCAAACCTTAGAGAAAATCGCGATTTTCTACATTAAATTTCTTAGCATTTCTCAAATGAAATAATTTAAAAAGTAAGTCTTGTTGCTTGTCATTTTAAGCGAAGTACATTAAAACGGCAAAAATAAACTCGAGTAATTCCGGGACTTTTACTTTAGAATTGTTAACATAAATACTTTACAATCCTATTCAAATGGCATTTGCGGAACTAGACTAATTACTGCTCGACGTCCTTTTCAAACAGTGAATTAGTATTCCATGGGTACAAGCTGAATACGTTTATAGTTGTAAATGGAATTAGGAATTAACTAATTTTAACATAGGAAAGCGTCGGATTCTGAAATAAAAGAACGACAGAAGCGTTACAGTGAAAAGACATTACCTTTAAAATTATAGTGGACAAAAGGTTAAAGCTGCTTGTTTATCATGAGATTCATATAATAGTTTTGTTTTCTTTTTTTACATATCTGGATATTACTTCAGTTAGTTGTCCATAAATCATAATAATTTTTTTGGTATAATTGAGAACAATTTATATACATTTTTATAAATCTAGATTATAAAGATCTGACTCACAGTGCCATAGGTCTCGGATTCGAGTCCTGGTGATGCCATGGATATTTGTGGTGGTTCGGAATCCACTTTAAATCGAAGGTTCCAGCTAGTTGTTGGGCGTAGGCTGATAACCCTACCCGGTAAAAAGAAAACATCTCCTGTCTCGAAATCTGCCAGTAGGCAAGCGGCCTTGGCCCAGCATGGGACTGTTGCACCAATGGAGAAGAAGTTAGTTGATGGTTTAGTTGTTGACCTATAATTTAGGAATCAGAGAAGTTTAAAAAAAATCATTTTCGAAATAAATCCCCCCTCGGAAAAAAAATTTATTCAGAGAAGTCTAAGTGTAGTAAAATTTATTAATAACTTAAAATAAAAAATAGTTTCCTAGAAAATTAGTTATACCATGTTTACATTTATTTTTTATTTAAAATACAAGATATGCTTGCAGATTTGTAACGGATAGGTTAGAGATGGGTCTAGTTTTAAAAAAGTCATTTTACAAAGACAATTCCTGAAAAAAATCCTTTACTTCAATAAAATCTGAGTGCATTCTAATAATTTAGAACCAAAAAATAATGTACCAGAAAATTTTAAATTATGTTGCTGAATATCATTGAGCTTTGTGTACCACTTATGTATGCCATGAAGAACCCATCGGCTTACTAGGGGTAACTGCCAAGCATTTTTGTGTCGCTTGGGACCAAACCCGAAGATTCATCAGGAACCTAACTATCACTAACGGGACGCTTTACACGCATGCTCATGTAGATTTGGAATTTGATGAAATTACAGATTCTTTGACGAAGAATGCCGGAAGTCTGGATCAGACTACCATTCTGGGCTGTCTAGACTGCCTGCCATCAGACTGCAGATGCAAATGCCTTGGCATAATCTAAATTTATAATTCCTTCTAAGATTAAAACTAAATACCAAATTTCAGAACTAAATGTCGACAGAAAAACAGTTACTATTCTCACAAGATTAAAGATGAAACACCGCAAAAGTATTAAAATTTCTGCTAGTGGCGTTAAAAATTCCAAAAATGGGGCAACTCTTCTGATGTCGAGCTAATCCCTCATCATGTCTTTAACTGTCCAGCTGTTGCAGACGCCATATATTGTCTAGATCAGGGGTCTCCAAACTACGGCCCGCGGGCCAAATCCGGCCCGCCAGTGTCATCAATCCGACCCGCGACAGCGAATAGTTTATTGTTGTTGTAATAAGTTGGATAAAAAAACACAGAATGATAATAACTCGGTTTTATTGACTTGCTAGACAAAGCTTAAGGACAAGCATAATACGTAGAAAATTTAACTTATGCATAAAAATAACTGAAATGAATCCCACTAACATTATAAACTAGTGAACATCCCGCGGTTACCCTCGGTAGTTATGTTGGGGTAAAGAGTATCGCATATGTATGTGTATCGATGTTTGGAATGTATATATCCTGAATCAAACATATGATTTTTATCCTGAAAATCCCCCAGGAACGGAATAGTCTAGAAATTATAGATAAATACAGAAAAATCAAAACGGTTTTGGCCCTTGGTACTTACTGGAGTAAACAGTATGGCCCTAAGGCTGAACAGTTTGGAGACCCCTGGTCTAGATCATCCCTCGGAAGAGGATTTATACTCCGAGCTGGCAATCAACATAGGCAATATTATTCAGGAACACCACGATATTTGTTTTTCTTGTACTCTTCAAGGATACACCACAACAACAACAATAACAAATATGTAACAGATTCATCTTATCCAAGGTGTTTTAACAGGCCTGCTATATTGCACTCATATTTTCCTACCTCAGTTTTAAACGAATAACCCCAAGGTATCTGAGGGTTCGCATTCTTCTTTCCTCTCCTTCGAATCCATGGGAAGGACATTTCGACCAACAGATTTATTATACCCATCCTAGACATAGACACGGAAATTTTTGGTTTGGCTTTACTTATCAGGTTTCGAACCAGGCTCCCCTAGTTCAAAATGCGCACAAGCCTGCGTACGAGTGGATGAAGGTTCAAATGGCAAATAATGTGCATTGAATAATCGAGGAGGATCGATCATAATTATGACAACGTGTGTGGACATCCCACATAAACTGCCTCATAACTAGATGGCATCTTCCTGGGTTTCCTCTTACTCGACATGCAAATGAGGCCGCATCTGAAAATTTTTCCTGAAGAGATACTTCCTATTATCCAACATGGAGAGTTCGTGGTATACTGTGTGAACACGAGGTCCTTGATGTAAAAAAAAAAATATTTTAATAAAAATTAAAATTAGAAGTTGATTAAGTACTAATGAAAATACATTAATATTATGTCTTTAAAACTTTTCATGAAATTAATGATTAATGAGATATAAATGTTTGCCACTTTATAAAAAAGGGGTTAGAGGGTTTCTTGTTGTTTTTTCAAACTGAAAGATTTTTCAGCAAGCAGATTTATCATGCCCATCCCTAACATTTCCTTCCTATCCTCTTTTCCGTCTTTTCAATTGATTTCGTGAAAACCAATTGAAAAGATTTAGATTTGATACCACTTTCATGGAATAAAAAAAAATATTCTCAAATACTGCTGAGAAGTAGCTCCTAATCATACAAAATATTAACACTTGTTGCTTCTACTTATTAGCCTACAGTACGTAATAATTCAGTTGTTGCATGTAATCCAAGATGTAATTTTCTCACCTTGGCTTCTTTCTGCCTTTGTCCAAGACGAATCAGGGCTTTTTTTCCTTCCAATATTCCTAGAAGCAATCTTATTCGTGTAAGAGGGTGGATAGCTCACTGCAGCTAAGCTTTTAGACCATAATATAAACACTATTTCCCGGTTCATTTAAGAGAACTGTGGTACTAAATCTGTTTTTAATCACAAGATGAAAAGGGTGAGAAAGGAAATTTTTTTTTTTTTCCTTACCAGACGGATTTTCTAGGAATGAATTATTTTATTTATTTTTGTTATTTTAATCTAATTGATTATATATGTGAAAACTGAGTAAAATAAAGAAATTGCTTATTATCAACGATACCTTGAATCGATCTTTGAAAGGTCCTCAGGACATAATTCTTTTAACGTTTATATGTTATTCAAATGCGACTAAGGTTTTTTTTTTTATTTCCAGTGGCAAGGCAATACAAAAAGGAGGAAAATATAGAATAAAAAAAGAAAATGTAGACCAAAGAGTTCAATAAAATTAACCGAAGTCATTGCCTTAAGAGTTCTCAAGCTTGCCGGAAATCGCAATCTTGGATTCATCACGAAGTGCCAAGCAATGGAGATGAGCTGAGTTCATTAGCTCTGCCAAATCATAAAGAGGCCAGTATGCATGCTGCTGCTGCTGCTACTACTACTACTACTACACCCCACACCACATCACTGTGCCTAGAGCTGAGTTGCCCCTTTACAGTTTTGGGAATGATGTGGGTGAGAAGAAGTTTGATTGGGTTCTGTGACGCTCTATGATTATATGAGACCAAGACCTATGGCTTGCAGTGGATTCCGAACCACTATAAACATCCATGGCCCGGCCGGGATTCGAGCCCGAAACCTTTGGTACCGAGCATCAGAGCGCTAGTCACTCGGCAATTAGGGCCCGGGCAGTATGGCTGGTCGAAGATGTAGATGTCTTAAACAAAAAGAACTATCCTAATTAATAAGTCACCAGCATTCTATTGCAATACACCAGAAACTGCGCCAACCGAAAACTATCAAACAATCATGCCGAAAACTGTAGACCACTTAGCCATATAGAGCATTGCCCACTAGGAGGTAAGTTTACATTGTACCCCAACCTACATTGCGACCTAGGTTGTATGCTAGGAATGGGCACGATAAACCCATAGCCCGAAAAGTCCGTCAGTTTGGTTTCGGGAGGAGGGTGCGAACCGTCAGATGAATCACTTTACTTCATTTCGTCAAGAGTAGCAGGCTCCACGGAACATTCTGGATGTCGTTGAATCTGCTACATATTTCCTCCTGCAGTGGCAAGTGAAAATACCAGACACTAGAAAACCTCCTTCTACCACTCTGGCGCTCGGTGCCTCAGGTTTCGGGTTCGAGTTCCGGTGGTGCTGTGGATATTGATAGTGGTTGGGAATTCACTTTAAACTGTAGGTCCTTGTCTAATATGACTGTAGATCGTTGGGCGTAGGACTGACAATCCTACTCCGTAAAAAGAAAAAAAATCCTCTCTTAATTCGAAATCTGCCAGCCAATAGGCAGACCGCCTTGGCCAACCATAGAGCTGTAGCGACACTGATGATGATGATGATGATGAGAAAACCTTATTCAAATTTGAGCCTAACTTGTTTTAGTTCACACTAAAGTATGTATATATAAATATAATAACTTTACTAACTTTTTCAATCACTGAAGCCTATTTAATTCAAACGATTGAAAAAAAAACCACAATAAAATGTGTCTAAATAAAATGTTTTTTGACATCGAGGATTTCATTTGAAAGCTTCCTATTTTCCTACCTTCCTACTTTACATTATCTACTTTCAGAAACACGAAAATTCGATTGCAGTTATGATAACATATATAAGCGCATCAACAATCCTATTATTTTGCAAGAAATCTCCGTGTGTTCTACTACACAACACAATAATGCAGATAATTATCAAAAACGCCCACCAGGAAAATTTTAATCACCGCCCCCGCAACTCATCAGAAGAAAGTGTCTGTTGACCTTGAGAGCTCTGGTGTTATAGAAATCCTTGAATAAACACCGACATTTTGGCTCCTCAAATAATGAAAATTGCAATTGTAATTATAGCAGAATGTATTTGATGGTAATTTGCCATATCATACGAATATTTTCTGCTATTCCAAAAGTGAATGTGACTAATCCTCAGTGTCCGGCAGTGCGTGACGGACACCCCATGAGTAATCTACTCATGGGTGGAGGAAAAGGGGGCAGCTTCTGTTGTGATGAAGCACCCCTAGGTAGAAGTCTGACTTCGCTCCGAGTCGATGAAAAAGGAGGGCAGTGCCTTCTCCGAGGATTTTTGCGGGGAACTCCCCTTAAGTAGTCTGACTAACGAGGCAAGACGCTGAACATCCCAAACGCCATCGAGTCTCTTCGTATTTGAAACAGTGTATACAAAAATACCGCCAGCGTATTGAACCTCAGCCCTAATGCTTACCTGTGATGTACGTAACCACTGAGCCATGAGAGTGAGTCTAAAATGAATTAATTACTATACTAGAAAATCCTTCCGTTATTAATACACCTTTCAAATATATTTGCAAAAAGTTTTGTATAAAATAATTAATAAATATTGATAAATTATTTTGTCTTTTTACTACAAATAGGAAGAAAATTTATAAAAATTGGCTAAATATTATTATTTTTTTTTTCCTAAACGATATGACACAAAAATTCAATTTTTTAAATGTTTCGAAATTTGAAAAATTTTTAGAACTTTTAAAATAAATTTAACATTGAAAATTTATTAGTACTTCAATTAGAAGTAATTTTATAAACATCAAAAAAAAAATCAATAAATAAAAAGATTATCGCTTAGTAAAGGAAAATAAAATCAAAATTAAAAATGGCTGTCAAAATCAGCTGAATCCTATAAAAGTCGGGGTAACATCATCACACCTTACTTATCATTAAGAAACGAGTAAAAAATATGAAAAAACCTCAATAAAGACTATTTAAAAATTACACTTCCTCAAAAAAAAAAATTTTCTTGAAAGAAGAATTTATTTTTAAAGAAAAAAAATTAATCGCTTAAATAAACTTCGTGTATTAATTATTAGTTTTTCAGCTAGAAATTATTATATAACTATGAAAAGACAAAAAATATCACTTCATTAAGAAAATAAAATAAAAAATGGGTGTCAAATTATCACGGCTTAACCCTAAGGCAATTGAGGGTAACCTCATCACACCTTACTTATCATTAAGAAATTAAGAATCCGACCAAAATTTAAGATGACTCCACTGAAAAAGTTTTTTAAAAAAAACCCGCTTTTATTAACTTTCGGAAAAACTAATCAGTAAAATAAACATCCTATACCACCGCGGTAAGAATGTAAGAAAATAATAAATAATTGGAAATGAGAACACACTCTTATTTCTTTCAATTTTTCCTTTATACTTCTCAAATCCCTTTTGGGTGAATCTTTGTTGTACCCTTTTAGCTTGTTTTTTGTGCTACATTAACCGGGAATATTGAAGTACAGATAAAAATGATGGAAGAGAAGGGAAAATGAAGGGCAAAAACTGAGAAACGAAAAATGTCTGTTTTAAAAAGTATATACTATTCTGTTTTAAGTACTAAAAAATCCTTTTGATATATCAATACACGCATCAAATATATTTGCTAGTTATGTATCAAAATACGTTTCAAATATATTTTCTAGTTTCAAATATGTTTCAAGTTATGCATAAAATAATCCTTCTTCATTGGCGCAACAGCCCCATGGTGGGCCAAGACCGTCTGCTTACTGGCAGATTTCGAGACAGGATAAGTTCTTTTTTTTTTTTTTTACGGGATAGGTTTGTCAGCCCTACACTCTAGAGTCATATTAGACAGGGTCCTACGGTTTAAAGTGCAACATGAATCACTACAAACATTCATGGCACCGCTGGGACTCGAACTCGAAATCTGTGGCACTGAGCGAAGGTAGCTATCGCTCGGCCATCAGGCCCCATAAAACAATTAATGAATAAAAAAAATTGAATTCTTATATCTTATCGATTTGGAAGTAAACGATTTTCTTGCTAATTTTTTATAACTTTTAAAATAAATTTAGAATTGAAAAGTTATTAGTACTTTAATTAGAAATAATTTTATAAAAATCAAAAGACAAAAAAAAAAAAAAAAAAAAAAAACATTTAATAAAGAAAAATGAAATCAAAATTAAAAATGGTTGTCAAAATCAGCTGAATTCTTCAAAAACTACGGGGTAACATCATCACACCTTACTTATCATTAAGAATCGAGTAAAAAATATGAAAAAACCTCAATAAAGAATTTTTAAAAATTACTCTTCTTCATAAAAAATCTTTTCTTGAAAGAAGGATTTATTTTTAAAGAAAAAAAAATTAATCGCTAAAATAAACTTCTTGTAATAATTATTAGTTTTTCAGCTAGAAATGCTTTTATAACTATCAAAAGACAAAAAAATATCACTTCATTAAGGAAATAAAATAAAAAATTAAAAAAACGGGTGTCAAATTATCACGGCTCAACCCTAAGGCAATTGAGGGTAACCTCATCACACCTTACTTATCATTAAGAAATTAAGAATCCGACCAAAATTTAAGATGACTCCACTGAAAAAGTTTTTTTTTAAAAAAAATCCCGCTTTTATTAACTTACGGAAAAACTAATCAGTAAAATAAACATCCTATACCACCGCGCGGTAAAAACGTAAGAAAATAACAAATAATTGGAAATGAGAACACAAGAACTCTTTATTTCTTTCAATTTTTCCTTTATACTTCTCAAATCCCTTTTGGGTGAATTTTTGTTGTACCCTTTTTAGCTTGTTTTTAGTGCTACATTAACCGTGAAAATTGAAGTACAGATAAAAATGGTGGAAGAGAAGGGGAAAATGAAGGGCAAAAACTGAAAAACGTCTGTTTTAACGAGTGTGGAAATTTTTCTGGCTAAAAAAGAGTTTGATATCGATCGCTCGTTCGATCGGAGATCTAGTTTCTACACTGCTAAAAGTAGGATCCCTCGGACCAAGACTAATCTGAAAAAGATAGTAAGTCCCAATGTTTGGAAATGAGGTTTTTTTTCCGATTGAAAAACAAGAGTTTTTGAGAGCGAAAAACAATGTCAGAACAGTCGATTTACTTTATATTTCTAACCCCGAATCATTTGATAAAAAGCTATTGTTTTGAAAATAAACATGGAATGCTGGAAAAGATTGGGTCTAAGGGTTAAGGTATTGTTGGTTTTAACTGCAATTGTTTGCATCCGTGAGTTAGTTTCGCTCTAGTTAATCCTTTGAACTCTGATAATTTAACCTTCCAGCTGATTGTCAAGGTCAAGAGCGAAATCTAAGACAATGCTTAACCGCAAATATCCATCTATAAAATGTTATACAAATAAGGTATCGTTAATAAAATAAATTGAAAATGAAAAAACTGAAATGGAATATTAAATTGAAAATTGATGTATCTAGTAAGCATAATTTTTAAAAATACTTTTTTGATGATTGGAAAAAAAATTAATTTTTAATAAGGGAAAAAAATAAATGTATCAAGTTTTAGAAAGAAAAGCTATTTTAGTTCATGTATTTTAATGTTTTATACGAATTTAACGTATCAGTAAAATGAAATCTAATAATGTATCTTTTCATGGCGTTTACTTTTTTCTGATATCACACTAATTTATACAATTACTTTTAATATAACTAAATTTAAAATTTAAAAAAAAAAAATTTTGTTTAAATGTAAAATATTGTTTAGTGTCTCGTATAAAATTAAATAGAAAAACCATGGAAAATATTGAATTATGAATGAATTATAGAATGAAACTTTAATAAATTTAATTTTTTTCAATGTGATCTTAATTTTGTACGAATATTGGTGAACATTATATATATTAAACATATTTAAAAGCAATTGTATAAGTTAATGTGATAATTAAATTCGAAAGAAGTTTTTGATAAAACATAAAATATTGGTTAGTGCCTCATATAAAATTAAATAGAAAAATTATATAAAATATTGAATTAGAAATAATAAATTATTATGTTAGTAAATTATTTTTTTTAATATGATTTCAGTTTTGTACGAATATTGGAGGATATTATACATATTAAACATATTTAAAAACAATTGCATAAGTTATATGTGATAACAAAATTTGAAGCACAGAAATTTTTGATTAAATGTAAAATATTGATTAGTACTTCATTAAAATTAAATAGAAAAATTATATAAAATATTGAGTTAAAAATAATAAATTATTGAATGTAACGTTGATTCAATTAAAAATAATTAATTAATAATTAATCGATTCAGTAAGAAGCAAATTAATTTTTTTTCTATATGATTTCAATTCTGTAAGAATATTGGAGGATATTATACACATAAAATCAAGAAAAATGTTATATATATATATATACAGCTTACTTAGTTGAATTGTATCATAGTAAAGCAAAATTCTAGACCTATTGTCTAATATATACTTTTTCTTTAAATTTTAAAAAGGGTTTATAAACACTACATGCAAATAGTAACCAATTAAATATTATATTTTATTCCCAATAAGGATTGTTTAACTAAATGAAATACCTCAAAATATCGCTTTACTTAACTAATGCTATTTGAAATTAGTATACTAAGAGATGAGAAAAATCTAAACGACTGTATTTTTTTTAATTTTTTACATTGAAAAAATAAACTCCACAACAATATAATCGCGGGTGAAATCCTTAAATTATCGCTATATGTAATAAAATTATAAATATGTTTATAATCTGAAGAGATATTAAAATAAGTAATGGCTATAAATCTCTTCAAACATTATAATAATATTTTTTTATTTTTTATTTTGCTTAATTGTTGTTTTATACTTTCATTTTTCAAACAAGAAATTTTTGATTGGAGTTAAGGATTTTTAAAAATGGCATGGAAGAAAGTAAATGTTTATCATGATAACAAAAAAAATGCAATGCAGCAAAAAATATGAAAATAAAGTTCATACTTTTTTTCTGCTGTTCTTGGCTGATTTACCTTGCATGAGTATTTTGAAAAAAAGGACTTCACAAAATTGGTATTTTTAATGGAGCAAGTTGAAATTTTTATGACAGAACAGATACTCTGCACTTGTCTATGCATGAGAAATATCAAATAATAATACAGTACCCACCAGACAGGCTGACTTTCAATGCGAAAGAGACATACAATGTCACAATCGATATCCTCATTTCTGAAAGTAGTAACGGACACGCCAACGAATTCGAATCTATGTTCTCCTGCAAGCTAATCAGGTTTCGGGTTCGAGTTCCGGCGGTGCCATGGATGTTTGTAGGGGTTCGGAACATACTTTAAACTGTAGGTCCCGGTCTGTTTAGCCTAAAATGTGCATAAGATGACCGTAGAGCGACAAACCAAACCAAACCTCAAACCTGCAAGCTAACTGTGCAAGTTACCTTTAGACCACGACGTAGTATTTTACCGCTTCGTGCTTTGTTTTTAAATTTTTTTTGTAATACTTTATACGTTGCGGCTTAATCTGTTACTCCTGATGTCAAAACCATCCACTTGACACAGCTTTTAACAAATAATTAATTTTTTTATAATACTTTATATCTCGCTGTTTAATCTGTCCCTCGTGATGCCAAAACAATCCGCATGATACAGATTTGATCAAAAAATTTATAATACTTTATATTTCGCTTTCACTCTGTTAATCGTAATGCCAAAACCATTCACATGATGAAGCTTTTTTGGTCTGTTACTTGTGATGTCAGAACCATCCACCTGATACAGCTTTGATCCAAAAATTATTTTTTTATAATACTTTATACGTCGCTTTTTAGTCTATTATTCGTGATATCAAAACCATCCACTGGATAAAAAAAAATTATACTTTATATATCGCTTTTTAGTCTGTTACGTGATGCCAAAATCATCCATATGATACAGTTTTGGTCAAAAAATTGTTTTTTTATATTACTTTAAATGTCACTTTTTAGTCTGTTACTTGTGATCTCAGAAACCTCCACGTAATACAGCTTTCATCAAATATTAAATTCTTATAATACATTATATGTCGCTTTTAGTTTGTTAATTTTGATGTCAAAACCATCCACCTGACACAGCTTTTAACAAATAATTAATTTTTTTATAATACTTTATATCTCGCTGTTTAATCTGTCCCTCGTGATGTCAAAACCACCCGCATAATACAGCTTTGACCAAAAAAATATATATTTTAAATACTTTATATGTCGCGTGATGTCATGACACAGATTTAATCAAAAAATTTATAATACTTTATATTTCGCTTTTCATTCTGTTAATCATGATGTCAAAACCCTCCACATGATACAATTTTGATCAAAAAACTAATTTTTGTTCTTAAAATATAAAACGCATATAGTCGGTAATCAATATTTTTTTGCTAACAAAAATGCAAAATATAATCTCCTAAACTCGGAAAATTTTAATTACCATTCCCAGCCCGATTATTTCAAAATTAATTTTGACAGAAAAATGTTGAAGCTACCGATATCCCCAATAAAAACTAAATAACATTTCCTTTTGAAGTCTTTCAACATTTGGAAGATAATTAGAACAATAATTAACTGCGGGTAAGTGATTCGCAAACAATAGGCAATTAAATTGAGATTAGATGTATTTTGAATGCATTTTTAAAAATTAATAATATCAAAGAAAATAATTCATTACCTTCCATGTTGATGGTACACAAAAATATATATCATCAAGATATTTTCCAGTATAACAGTTCAAATATTTATTTCTTTAAAAATGGGAAAATCCGATTTTAATTAAAACGTAATAAAAGCGAAGTTTATTTAATTTCCAAGAAAAATTTTTATATCTGGAAAAACTAACAGCACCTTAATAACAATAAGCCATTTCAAACAATTAGCTTCAATTATTAGTTTCTTAAAATTAAATAAATCGAATCTTGTTTCTACTCTTCCTTTACAATTTCTATTAGATAATTGAAAAAAAAAAATGACTCGCTTACCGTTGCAGTGACATTCATCGGAAAACTGCCTCAGGAAAAACTTAGAAGGAGATTAAATTCTAGAAGCTGATTTCTCTCTGTTTTGTACTGATTTACTTTTTACGCATTATTTAGCTAAATAAAGATTTTCTGTGTTTTTCGGAATATTCTTATTTAGTAACTTAATGCAAAATTTAATCAGGTTTTTTTTTTCTTTGGATATGTAATATTTAAAGTAATACCATTTCTTATTTAGAAAGGATTTGATGGTGGGTAAAAATAAATTGTTTTGATGTGTTCGCAATTCATTGATTTAATATTCAAATTTTAATTTATTTTAGTACCTTTAAAGACGAAACTTTTTTCTCAGGATTTGCAAATTTTGGAATGTCAGGAAAGGAGTTTAACTGCAAACTGTATGCTCGCGTCACTTGAGAAGCATTGAGTTCAATTAATTAAAAAATAATAGCTATGATTTTTGAATTAAAAAATCTGTGAGGGGAATAAGTAACAAAATTTTTTTTTTAAATATTAATTAATTAATGGTATAATCTTTAAAAGAATTAATATTAAAAACAATTTTAGGATAAATTCGATCTTAATTTTGAAATGGCTTCTGCTGATTTGATTTTTTAACTTTCAAATTTTTTTTCCTGTACACCCTAGAAGCACAATTCAAAATTTTTCAATTACAGTCGACCTTCATTAAGCCAATTTTGCTATAATTAGGTGAAATGTATCAATGGTATTATAAGAAGATTTACATATTATGTAATATTTTTAAAGATTATTATTAGCTCTTAAATAAGAAAATATCTTATTTCACTTAAATAAGGAAAAAATGAACATTTCAATGAAGAAAAATTGATACATGTAATTGAGCAATATAGGTACTACCTTTTTATTGAGTTCTAATTTTATTCATGATGATTCATTTGTCACAAATCATACATTCTGGATAAATCAACTATGACTTTGGATCAACTTGATCCACACTTTTAAATATGGAACTGATGTTTTGATTCGAAACGCAAGGAACTTAGAACTTTCGATTATTTAGTTGAGTTCGATGTGTTTGTGTTCGATGTTTTTGTGATTATTTAGTTCGATTAGAATGATGCCCGCCTCTATTTCTACGTAGAGGAATTCGGAAAATAAAATACAGTTTCTGTTGATTTTTGTTTTCGAATAACAGATATATGTCATTAGTTATTTTCATTTTATGCGAAACCTTGTATACCCCATAGATTGAAAGGTATTGTAGTACAGGGTGATTATATGTGATGATTTCGATATATGTGTCCTTAACTATCATACCCTTCATAGAAACTGAATCAAATTTTGGTTTAAAATATTTTGAGGTATGTTGTCAAGAATCATACGAAAAACAACTGTTAAACTCTAAGAGTTACGGCTACAGTGAGATGATTTCGAAAATTTCAAAAGACAACACTTTTTTATTGGAATGTGATCTCCATAGTGACAAATCATAAATGGCGTCGGAACGGTACTAGTAGCACCAAAATAACCAGCGTTAGGCAAATTAAGAAGAAAAGTGAAAACAACCGATAATTATAAAAAAGCAACAGAAAGCAAAACATTTTAATGTGTTTCACAATTTTTCCACGTGACCACCTTCCCACACGACAACACTTTGCATGCAGCAGATGGTGGATAGCCCTGAAGCACGCACCATGGCAAATGGAACCTAAAGTATGATGACGTCTTTCAAAGATGCATTTTGCGGATTAAATGCATACACCTTAGAGCATTTCGTTGTAGGAATATTTGAAAACTATCTGAAATCATGTGGATGCAAGATAGCTCTCCCCCAAGTGTGAGGTATTCTGTCAAACGTTTCTTAACACAACTGTTTGGTGACAGAAATATCTCTCACCATTTCCATGGCCACCAAAGTCCCCTAATCTCACTCAAATGGATTTCTTGCTGTCTTTCTTTTCTTTTGATCTGTCTAGGACCGGCGAATTGCGTGCTGCAGGTACAGTTCGCAAACTATTTATGGTGTTTGTCTGTGGAGAAGACATTCCAATATAAAAGTTATGTGTTGTCATTTGAAATTTTCGAAATCATCTCACGGTAACCGTAACTGTTAGTTTAACTGAAATTCTATGGAATGGTTCTGAATTCTGAAATGGTTTTTGTCTATGGAGAAGGCATTCCAATAAAAAAAGTAGATGTTGTCGTTTTGAAATTTTCAAAATCATCTCACGATAACCGTAAGTTAGTTTAACTGAAATTAAAGCATACTTTTTGTCATTCGGACTGCAATCGTATTCGAATTAAAATCTGAACTATAGTCCTCTGATCCTGCACTAGAAGTTTCGAAATCACCATACGATATGTCGCTGATATTATCATCGAAAATGTCTTCACTTTTATCATTTTGAAAAAAATAACGTAAGGTAAATGCAAGTGATGGGGGTGATGGCTGAGTAACTAGCGCTCGGTGCCATAAGTTTTAAATTTGAGTCTGTCCCAGGGATGTTTGCAGTGGTTCGGAATCCACTTTAAATCGTAGGTCCAGATCTAATATGCCTGTAAAGCATTGACTGTAGGACTAATAACCCTACCCTGTAAGAAAAAAGCATCTCGAATTTCTGAATCTAGTAGTAGGCGGACGACCTTGGCCTACCATCGAGCTGTTGCGCCATTGAAGTTGAAGAAATTCAAGAGGTAATATATAATAAATGATATGAAGCCCTTCATCAATCATATTAGTGCTGAAGAACATTGTATCAGATGTCTGTAAGACAATATTAAATCAAGATAGAATTATTGTCCTAGTTGTGCTAGACGCCACAGTTGATATCATGATTGATCTCTTTAGCAGAATATCATGATTGAACTCCTTTACGATATCTTTATTGCCTTAGAGTAATACAAAGTAATTAAAAATAAAAAATATATAACGATTAAATTAAAAAATTTATATCGCTTAAATTAAAAAATTTATATCGATATTAAAAAGTTTATAACATGATTGAACTCCTTAACAGTTGATATCATGATTTAACTCCTTTACGATATCTTGACTACCTTTGATTAATACAAGGTAATTCGAAATTTTCGTTTTAATCTAGAATTAAAAATTAATTTTCGCAGGAATTAACCTGAGGAGACCTGAAAAGACACAAATAGGAGGTACGAGTATACTTGAAATAATCCGTTAAGAGACTGATTAAACATTTTGTTCAATTATCTAATATATATGTAGTTATGCATCCTAGAAATAAAATTTAAAATGTGTTGGAACACAACAAATATGTAAGAAAGAAAATCTGAGATGAAAATTATCAGTCATGAAAAGTTTTATTTTTCATCGCTTACGAATCAAAGCATTACCTGCACGAAATCTTTTGATGCAGATAAGCTTCAACTAACACAGATACAAATGTTTCATGTTTTAAATGATTACGTGAAAAGAACGAATCATTAAATTTACTGGGCGATTGATTCGAAAAACGACGTAGAGGAACATGTGTCATGCTTCAACACAATAGCGATCTCGAATTCGTGCAGTAAAGTTGATTCTGAAATCGCTTCACACTCAACGACCGTCATGCTATCATGTTTTATGTAGATTCAAAGAGTCACTCTACAGGCAGCTCTTGCAAAAAGACAATTTTGGCTTGCTGTGTGTTTCATCTGCAAACTGGATTTTCGAATTAATTTTTCTTTCATGTCATATATATATATATATATATATATATATATACATACATACATACATATATATATATGTGTGCGTGTGTGTATGTGTGCGTGTATGCGTGCGTGTGTGTGTATATATATATGTGTGTGTGTGTATGTATGTGTGTATGTATGTGTGTGTGTGTGTGTGTGTGTATATATATATGCGTGTGTGTATATATATATTTGCGTGTGTATGTATGTATGTATGTATATATATATATATATATATATATGTTTGTATATGCGTGCATAGATATATATATATATATATATATGTTTGTATATGCGTGCATAGATATATATATATATGTTTGTATATGTGGGCATATATATATATATATATGTGTGTGTGTGTGCTTGTGTGTGTGTGTGTGTGTGTTGTGTGTGTGTGTGTGTGTGTGTGTGTGTGTGTGTGTGTGTGTGTGTGTGTGTGTGTGTGTGTGTGTGTGTGTGTGTGTGTGTGTGTGTGTAATATCATGTCCTATCATATTCATATTGTTCTGCTTTTGTAAATGATAGGTGAAACAAATTTTTGAAAATATGAGAGTATGTCATTAAATGAATAAAACTGTTACACACTATTAACTATTTTAATGCATTACATTTTCTTGTAAACTGAAAAGCAAATCAAAATTTGTTACTAGTTGTTTAATTATTGTTTAAAATATTCTGTAATTTTGTTTATATCCATTAACTTGAAACAAATTCAATGTGAAATTTATCATTACTATTTGTATAAAGGATATTATTGCTATTTCTAATCATCGATGCATCGATTCAAATTAATATTTATATTAGTTAAAATAATGATTGTCACTTTCTCGATCAACAGAAATAAAATGCTTTTCTGTAATATAATCTGTGTTCAAATCGATTTATTAGTTTATTATTATTAATTTTTCATTAATAATGAAATCGTGTGGCTTAATCAGCATCCCATAAATGTTTCTGAAATTTTCATTAAAATATTTATAAGCGGACCTAAAACAGGAATTTAATACTATCTTTTTAATTTTTATATTTAACGAAAACTTAAACAGCTCTGCTAATCCTTTGGTTTTAGAGAAACAATTAATCATTTTATTTTGTCATATTTTTCTCTGATCACTCTTCAAAACACATTCAATGTGCGATGTTCTTTTATGAAGGAAAATTTCAAAGTTTTTAATTTTGTATTGTTTATTTAGTATCATTTAATAATTTTGTATAAATTAAAACAAATCCCTTTTCTCGTTCAAATTTGGGTTTCTAAATTAACTTTTCAAAATTAATAATCTTTATAGAAAATGCTAAGTTAATTTTAAAACGTTATTAATTTATAAATAATAAATCTTTATTTATTAATCTTATAATAAATCTTAATTTATTAATCTTATAATAAATCTTAATTTATAACTCTATTTGTACATTATTTAATTCAAAATAAATTCTGAAAAAATTTCCTTCTATTAAGTATGTTTATAAAATAGGTGTTGTGCTGTAAAAATGTTTCTTTTAAATATCAACTAAATTAAGGCTTGCCCGACTCGTGGCTCAGTGGCAAAGTCCGCAGCTGGTGAGCATTAGAGCTGAGGTTCTATCCGCTGGCAGCTTTGTTGTAGACATTGTTTCAAAAAACGAGGAGGCTCGATAGCGTTTGTGATGTTCAGCATCTTTAATCGGACTATCTGGTGGGAGTTTCCCGGGTTTTCTCCAATACGATACGACAATTTGGGGTAGTTTCCCCTAATAGTCCTCGAAGGCACTCCTCTTCTAATTAGTATAATAATTGCTTTGATAAATATTCCTTCAGCTCTCGGATTTGTATATTCTCTTGTGTAGTGTTTATTGTATAGCATTGCTTTTAAATTTTTCTAATATTTTACCTTATGTATTTTTATATTTTATATATTCTCGCATTTCATATTCCCCCCCCTTTTTTAATTTTAATTTTTTTATATTCTCTTCTTTTTTTGTAAAAAAATATCTCACTGTTCAACTTCTGTACCGCCAAAAGTGAATTTTGCAAAACTTTTCCCGTATCCATTCCATTTCACCCACATCATTCCCAAACTGTATAGGGGCAACTCAGCTCTAGGCACAGTGGTGTGGTGTAGTAGTAGTAATAATAAGTAGCAAATGTTTTTTTTTGGATTATATAAATACTTATAAGTCTTGACGAGGTCCAGTTTCAGTAAGATTTATAATATGATTACTTTGATAAGTTTTAATATGTATTAATATAAATAAAAATTCTAAAATTTGAATTCGCAAAATTTCCTAGAAAATGACATTTCTAAACCTTTAAAAAAACGCCCATTACATATTACACAATCTGTCATTTAATATGTCAAAGCAATTAAGCTCTATTAAATGACCTGATGTACAAATGAAATTTTATCTGACGTGATATTCAACATTTATTGTCACATTATTCATTAAGGAATAGCATTCCGTACTTTTTTAATTTTGATTAATCCTAAAAGCATGGAATAATTGATATGCGAAATGAATTATTTGAATACGTGAATTTTTCAGTAAGTCGAAATGTATAATTAAATGAATTTTTAATCTTAAAATAATGCAAGCATAAATAATAAATGAAACAAAGAAAAAATAAAGAAAGAAAACATATCTAAGAAAAGATGCGAATAAATGAATTAAGACATGAATAAAGACATTCAAAACGGTTATAGAGTAAATAAATGCGGAGATTAAACAAAAGTATGCAAAAGAAACAAAAAAATTAATTCTTTAATTCTATTTTGTCACAATTATTGTTGTGAAAACTGTACATTTTATTATTTAAGAATTATTAATTCTTTTAGTTAAATAAAGCCTGCAACTTAACGTAAAATCGCTGCAAAATGGAGTTTGTGTTTGAATTCTTCGAATAAGAATTATTTCAGTTTAAGTTATTTATTTATGTATTTAATATTTATTATTTTTATTTTTGTCTCATATGTTTAAAATAATGTTTATTTATTTTTAGTTATTTCATTCTCATATTTCGTATTTTATGTCTTTTATTTATTTATTCATAGTTTTTTTTTTCTTTTCAATTGTTTTTCTTTAACTTATTATCAAGTAAGATAAGAATTAAATTGTATATAAAGAATTATATTTTAATATAAAGTATATATCTCTAGATAAATTTTCGATAAAGCACTAAATAAAAATATCAAGAATTCAAATATTTTATTTTTACTGCCGATTGACTGTGATTAACAAAAAATGAAATACACATGAAATTTTCTTTTTCACCAATTTATGAAATGGCAATGTACGATAAAATTTTAAAATAATTGACTGAATTGATATATAATAAATTGATATGTATATGAATGACCTAATTGCTTAAAGATATTAAAAAAATTGACCAATCAAGATTGTAAATGATAATTTTTTTCTTATTGAAATTTCAATGCATTCTAATATAGCTATCTTTATCAATATATTTTCTGAACAAAATTTAGTGAACTAAAACATAAATTGACCAATTAAGATCGTAAATGATAATTTTTTTTTATTAAAATTTCAATGCATTCTAATATCGCTATCTTTATCAATATATTTTCTGAACAAAATTTAGTGAACTAAAACGTAAATTTACCAATTAAGACTGTAAATGATAATTTTTTTTTTTATTAAAATTTCAATGCATTCTAATATCGCTATCTTTATCAATATATTTTCTGAAAAAAATTTAGTGAACTAATACATAAATTGACCAATTAAGATTGTAAATGATAATTTTTTTAATTAAAATTTCAATGCATTCTAATATCGCTATTTTTAACAACATATTTTCTGAACAAAATTTAGTGAACTAAAACGTAAATTGACCAATTAAGACTGTAAATGATAATTTTTTTTTATTAAAATTTCAATGCATTCTAATATCGCTATCTTTATCAATATATTTTCTGAACAAAATTTAGTGAACTAAAACATAAATTGACCAATTAAGACTGTAAATGATAATTTTTTTTTTTTTTAAAATTTCAATGCATTCTAATATCGCTATCTTTATCAATATATTTTCTGAGCAAAATTTAGTGAATTAAAACATAAATTGGCCAATTAAGATTGTAAATGATAATTTTTTATTAAAATTTCAATGCATTCTAATATCACTATTTTTATCAATATATTTTCTGAAAAAAATTTAGTGAACTAATACATAAATTGCCCAATTAAGATTGTAAATTAAAATTTTTTTTTATTAAAATTTCAATGCATTCTAATATCGCTATCTTTATCAATATATTTTCTGAAAAAAATTTAGTGAACTAATACATAAATTGACCAATTAAGATTGTAAATGATAATTTTTTTTAATTAAAATTTCAATGTATTCTAATATCGCTATCTTTATCAATATATTTTCTGAACAAAATTTAGTGAACTAAAACATAAATTGACCAATTAAGACTGTAAATGATAATTTTTTTTATTAAAATTTCAATGCATTCTAATATCGCTATCTTTATCAATATATTTTCTGAGCAAAATTTAGTGAACTAAAACATAAATTGGCCAATTAAGATTGTAAATGATAATTTTTTTTTATTAAAATTTCAATGCATTCTAATATCGCTATCTTTATCAATATATTTTCTAAACAAAATTTAGTGAGCTAAAACATATTATATACTCCTTCTTCTTCAGCGACATAGTACCAAGTCAGATTTCTATCTAATTAAATTCTTAATTACTCGGAAGTAATTAAGAATTAGTATTAGTTATAAATATGGTATAGTCTATATAATATAATATAGTATTAGTCTAATCTGATACTATATTACATGTAAGTATTACTATTAATTTAATTACTAAGTAATTAAATTCTTAATTACTTAGAAGTAATAAAAAATCAGTATTAGTTATAAATATAGTATAGTCTATATAATATCTATATAAAAATCGGACGTTTTCTTTTCTAATTATAATTCCCAATATCAAACAATGGTATTTAATCATCAGGGAACAAGAATATAATAAAGAAAAACCATTATCATTTTTAAAAATATATATATATATGTTAATCTTGAGAATTTTTCAGAGATAGCAAAAGAGTAATTTGGCACTTATAATAAAAATTTTTACACAATACATTGTATCTGAAATTAATCAAGAATTTTAATACTTTTTTTCTAAGCTTTTAAATTTTAATTAGTCGCATGTATTTTTCCAATTTTATGATTTGCACAATGAAAAGAGGATTATACATGAGTCTAGAAAAGAAATAATCTGAAACCGAATAGAGATATATTTTTGCAACAAATGATATATGAATTCTAATCATTTCAACAATGGAAATAGCAATTATGTAATGGTTTTATAGTTAACTAAAGCAAAATAACTCGTAGATTAATAATGTCTTTGAATAATTATAATAATATTTTTCCTTTGCCCCATCATATCTTAGTTGATCAGAATGCCATTGTGGTCTGGACCTAGAAGGTCACCGGTTCAAAACTCGATATTGGTTAATTAGCATCCCTTGAAATTGTAGACCACCGAGTGTATTGGCAAAAATTTTTATTAATAAAAATATTTATATAATACCTTATATCTGAAATTAATCAAGAATTTTAATACTTTTTCTCTGCGCTTTTAAATTTTAATTAGCAGCCAATTTTTTCCAATTTTATGATTTGCATTATGAAAAGAAGATTATACATGAGTCTAGAAAAGAAATAATTTGAAACCGAATAGCGATATATTTTTGAAACAACTGATATTTGAATTCTAATCATTTCAACAATGGAAATAGCAATTACGTAATGGTTTTATAGTTAACTTTATAGTAACCGTATTTTAATAATGTATTTGAACAATTATAGATATAAGACGTAGATTAAAACAATATTTTTCCTTAGCCCCACCTTGTCTTGGGGTCTGGACTTGGGTCACAGGTACAAAACTCAATATTCGTTAATTAACACCCCTTAATATTGTAGACCACAGAGTGTATTGGCAAAAAGGATTAGAAGTAGTATTAATAGTAGAAGTAGATTAAATAGTAGAAGAAGATTAAGAAGTAAAAGTAGATTAAGTATTAATGATTAGAAGTAGTATTATTTCTAAGTAATTAAATTCTTAATTTCTAAGTATACTGTATTACTTTTAAGTAATTATATTCTCAATTACTTCTAAATGATACTTCTGAGTAATTATATTCTCAATTACTTCTAAATGATACTTCTGAGTAATTATATTCTCAATTACTTCTAAATGATACTTCTGAGTAATTATATTCTCAATTACTTCTAAATGATACTTCTGAGTAATTATATTTTCAATTACTTCTAAATGATACTTCTGAGTAATTATATTCTTAATTACTTCTAAATAATACTAAGTATACTATTTATATTAATTCCAAGTAAATTTCTTCAAAGTATTTAATAATTACTTCTAAGTTCATAGTTACTTCTAAGTGGTATTAAAAATATCTTTTCGGAAGAATTTAAAATCCCTAATTAAAGCTATTACAGGTCGATTTCTTTTAAACTAAGTCTTTGAAAAGCCCAGTCACCATTATTTTTTTTCAAGTGTGGAGTAAAAATAAGCACATCCATCTCTCCTGGTGCTATAAACGTCGATAATTCGGGAGTACAGTAACAAACTGCACCGCGTAATCGATTGTAAGATGAACCTACCATTCACTCCATCCAGAGTAATGAAAGAACAGAAACTTTTCAAGTATTAATTATTGAATCTTGAAAATTAAACAGAATGAAAGTCAATTTATTACTCATAAAGAAGGTGTAGTTTCTTGTGAACTAAATCAAAAACTAGAAATGAAGGGAACTTTAGGAAAAAAGAAGATCAAAGCTATTTTAAAACTATTCATTGTTTGAATTTTTTTTTTTTTTTTCTTTTTCATTTTGTATGGAATGAAACACAAATGAAGGCAAAGTTTAATTAGTGCTTTATTTAGAAAAATGGTATTGATTTTTCCAGATTGATTTGTTCTTTTATTCTCTCAGTTTTATTTATTAGAAATTTCGATGTAAAAATCGGACGTTTTCTTTTCTAATTATAATTCCCAATAGCAAACAATGGTATTTAATCATCAGGGAACAAGAATATAATAAAGAAAAAACATTATCATTTTTTAAAAAAATATTTAATATGTTAATCTTGAGCATTTTTCGGAGATAGCAAAAGAGTAATTTGGCACTTATAATAAAAATTTTTACGCAATACATTGTATCTGAAATTAATCAAGAATTTTAATACTTTTTTTCTGCGCCTCTAAATTTTAATTAGTAGCATGTATTTTTCCAATTTTACGATTTTCACAGTGAAAAGAAGATTATACACGAGTCTAGAAAAGAAATAATTTGAAACCGAATAGCATATTTTTGAAACAAATGATATATAAATTCTAATCATTTCAACAATGGAAATAGCAATTATTTAATAGTTTTATAGTTAACTAAAGCAAAATAAGTCGTAGATTAATAAGTATTTGAATAATTATAATAATATTTTTTCTTTGCCCCATCATATCTTAATTGATCAGCATATCGTTGGAGTCTGGACTTAGAAGATCACAGGTTCAATACTCCATATTGGTTAAATGACATCCCTTAAAATTGTAGACCACCGAGAGTATTGGCAAAAGTTATTATTAATAAAATAAAATTTTTATTAATAATAACTTTTGCCAATACTCTCGGGGGTCTACAATTTCTACAATAAACTGTATCTGGAATTAATCAAGAATTTTAATACTTTTTTCTGCGCCTTTAAATTTTAATTAGTAGCATGTATTTTTCCAATTTTATGATTTTCACAGTGAAAAGAAGATTATACATGAGTCTAGAAAAGAAATAATTTGAAACCGAATAGCATATTTTTGAAACAAATGATATATGAATTCTAATCATTTCAACAATGGAAATAGCAATTATTTAATAGTTTTATAGTTAACTAAAGCAAAATAAGTCGTAGATTAATAATGTATTTGAATAATTATAATAATATTTTTTCTTTGCCCCATCATATCTTAATTGATCAGCATATCGTTGGAGTCTGGACTTAGAAGATCACAGGTTCAATACTCCATATTGGTTAATTGACATCCCTTAAAATTGTAGACCACCGAGAGTATTGGCAAAAGTTATTATTAATAAAATAAAATTTTTATTAATAATAACTTTTGCCAATACTCTCGGGGGTCTACAATTTCTACAATAAACTGTATCTGGAAATAATCACGAATTTTAATACTTTTTTCTACGCCTTTAAATTTTAATTAGTAGCATGTATTTTTCCAATTTTATGATTTTCACAGTGAAAAGAAGATTATACATGAGTCTAGAAAAGAAATAATTTGAAACCGAATAGCATATTTTTGAAACAAATGATATATGAATTCTAATCATTTCAACAATGGAAATAGCAATTATTTAATAGTTTTATAGTTAACTAAAGCAAAATAAGTCGTAGATTAATAATGTATTTGAATAATTATAATAATATTTTTTCTTTGCCCCATCATATCTTAATTGATCAGCATATCGTTGGAGTCTGGACTTAGAAGATCACAGGTTCAATACTCCATATTGGTTAATTGACTTCCCTTAAAATTGTAGACCACCGAGAGTATTGGCAAAAGTTATTATTAATAAAATTTATTAATAATAACTTTTGCCAATACTCTCGGGGGTCTACAATTTCTACAATAAACTGTATCTGGAATTAATCACGAATTTTAATACTTTTTTCTACGCCTTTAAATTTTAATTAGTAGCATGTATTTTTCCAATTTTATGATTCTCACAGTGAAAAGAAGGTTATACATGAATCTAGAAAAGAAGTAATTTGAAACCGAATAGAGATATATTTTTCAAACAAATGATATTTGAATTCTAATCATTTCAACAATTGAAATGGCAATAATGTAATGTTTTGTTTTAGTCAACTAAAGTAAAATAAGTCGTAGATTAAAAATGCATTTGGACAATTATAGTAATATTTTTCCTTAGTCCCACCATGTCTTAGTTGATCAGCATGTCATTGAGGTCTGGACTTAGGTCACAGGTTCAAAACTCGATAATGGTTAATTAACATCCCTTAAAATTGTAGACCATAGAGAGTATTGGTAAAAATTATTATTAATAAAAATTTTTATATAATACATCGTATTTTCGAAATTAATCAAGAATCGTAAATTAATGATGAATTTTAATACTTTTTTTTCTCCTTTAAACTTTAATTAGTAGCATGTATTTTACCAACTTTATGGTTTGTGCAGTGAAAAGAAGATTATACATGAGTCTAGAAGAGAAATTATCTGTTATTATCTATTATCTTTTTAAAACAAATGATATTTGAATTCTAATCATCTCAAAATCAGAAATCAGAAATGGTATAATGGAATGGTTTTACAGTCAACCGAAGCATAATTAATCATAGATTAATAATGTATTTAAGCAGTTATAGTAGTATTTTTCTTAGCCCCACCATGTCTTAGTTGACCCACAAGTCCTTGGGGTCTGAACTTAGAAGGTCACAGGTTCAAAACTCGATATTAGTTAATTAACATCACTTAAAATTGTAGACCACCGTAAGTATTGTCAAAAATTTTTAAGTGGTGTTTTTAATTTTTTCAAATACCAGTCCGTTTTTCTACAGGTGACTTTCAGACAAAGATCTCTAAAAAATATAAGACAATACACTAAAACTCGTTTGTTTAAAGAAGTTGCAAATACAGGGCAAATTTCTGTTCAAACTTACCGCAGTTGTTTCAAATGTTGAAAAAGCTAGTTTTATTCAAAATAAAACAGATATTAAAAAATAAGAAAAATTCTGTCAGATATCATTTGGTACTGCTGGTTTCAGTAACAATCAAAGTACATTTATTTTAGCATTTTTAAATAAAAATAAATGGTAATTGTCTAATTAGAATTTAGAAAATTTCAACATCTTGCATAATATCTGGTCAATCGACCATTTCATATACACACTAAAACGTACCAGTCAAGGAATTACCTGATTGTAATCAAATGCATGTAAATAAATCCCAGAATCCAAATAATTAAAGTTTGGAGATTATTGAATAATTGATAATTGTTAGCTAGATCTTAGCATCCCGATGGTGTGTAATTTTCATTCGAATTGGGTTTTTCCATATTTAATCAAATTACATTCCACTTACTCACTTTGACTCCCTTGAATATGGATTCACATCAAATGTGAACATTTGTTACCGTATTAAATAAGACAGCGGCATTGAACTTAAAGAAGCAAAGTGGTCAAATCTTAGTTATCGCTCAATGTTTGTGTCGGAATGACGCAGACCTAACAACAGAACATAACATAACAGAGCATGATAACAACAAAACATAATAACAACAATAAATTATAATAACAACAAATCATAATGGCAACAGAATATAATGTCAATAGAACAGAAAATTATAAAAACATAACGACAAAATATAACAGAACGGAACAAAACAGAACATAATAACAAAGCGGTCGTCACAGCGGTCTCACACCAACAAATTTATATTCCATATTCTACTACGATATTCTATTTCATGGTATTTCGAGTTTATATTTTGATAGGATGATGCCCAGTTACACACTATAATCGTTTCTACAGATTATCTTTGTACTTATCTAAAATTTCTTTGACCAATTAGATTGCTAGATCTCTCCTCGCTCTTGGACTCTGATGAGTAGGAGCTTCTGGCTGCCAAAGTATCTCATTTATCTAACTGAGAAGATGGAGAGTATTTGGCAAGAAATATTTAAAGGGTAAGCACAATGGCAAGTCGCGTAACAGCTTGCATAAGTGCCAGGGGTCTGCTAACGCCTTATTGATTGGATCACTACGTGTAGTTGTAGCAGAGGGATAAAACATTTAATCTTCCAGAAATTTGTATCGTCTCTTTATAGGCCCACATATACATCACATCAACCAATTTTCCTCCAATTAGATTAAATTGTTGTGTTTTTTTCGCCTAGAATGAATAAAAACAATTCATCATTGTGAACATAATTCAAATATCCATGCAAAATTTTATTTCGCGCAGCATTTCCATTTTATTAATTCTTTTTAAGAAGTTTTATGCGTATTTCGGTTTTTATACATGGTTATGGATCTATGGAATAGTTGATATTGTATGGTGAGTAGATGAAAAGAATTATTTAAAAACAATAATTTTTCTGTAACGGCAAAACAAATAATGTAAACAAAAAAAATGGTTTTTAATAGCAAAAATCCTTTCAAACTCCTATTCGTTATGTTTGTAACTAATTAAAAATAATTCACAGAGAATAATTCATAAGAGCTCAAAACATTATTTAGTCAATTCCATTTTGTTATAAGAATTTCAACTTTCATTTAATTAAAAGAAATTTTGGGCTCTTTGATTGTGACCGTACACAAATGATGTGGATTCATATAGAAAAATTCTTAGTGATATTGCTTATAAGATATACCAATACGTATATATTAATGCCAATTTTTCTACACATAGAACAATTAATATGAGGAGACGTTACATAGCTTTTGCTAAGTATTATAATATGTTTTGATTCACTAAATTTAGTTTAGAAAATGTATTGATACAAATAACGAAGTTAGAATGCAGTGAAATTTCAAGAAAAATGTATCAGGTTCACAATCTTACCGCTGTTAAGATATACCAACAAGTATACATTAATACTAGAAGAATTAATATGCGCAAACGTTAAATAGATTCAGCTAAGTATTATATGTTTTGGTACACTAAATTATGTTCAGAAAATATATTAATAAACATAGTGAAATTAGAATGCAATGAAATTTCAAGAAAAAAAATTATATACAGTTTTATAGCTTTCAATTTTTTCATATCTTTAAGCAATCAGGTCATTTATATACATATTAATTAATCCATGCAATTTCATCATACATGACCATTTCATATATTAGTAAAAAAAAAGATTTCATGTGTATTTCATTTTTGGTTAATCGTAGGCAATTGGCAGAAGAAATAAAATATTTGAATTTTTGATATTTTTATTTAATACTTTATCGAAAATTGTTACAGAAATAAAAACTTTGTCTTAAAATATAATTCCTTATATAAATTTAATTCTTATTTTATTTGATAATAAGTTAAAGAAAAAACAATTTAAAGGAAATAAAACTCAAAAATAAATAAATAAAATGCATAAAATCCGAAACATGAGAATGAAATAACTAAAAATAAATATACATATTTTATTTTAAACAAATAAGACGCAAATAAAAATAATAAATATTAAATATATAAATAAATAATGTAAACTGAAATATTTCTTATTCGCAGAATTCAACTTGCAGGTTTTATTTAACTAAAAGAATTAAAAATTCTTAAATAATAAAACGTACAGTTTTCACAGCAATAATTGTGACAAAATAGAATTAAAGAATTAATTTTTTGTTTCTTTTTCATACTTTTGTTTAATCTTCGTATTTATTTACTTTATAACCGTTTTGAATGTCTTTATTCATGTCTTAATTCATTTATTCGCATCTTTTCTTAGGTATGTTTTCTTTTTTGTTTCATTTATTATTTAAGTTTGCATTATTTTAAGATTAAAAATTCATTTAATTATGTCTTTCGACTTACTGAAAAATTCAAGTATTCAAATAATTCATTTCGCATACCAATTATTCCATGCTTTTAGGATTAATCAAAATTAAAAATGTACGGAATGCTATTCCTTAATGAATAATGTGACAATAAATGTTGAATATCACGTCAGATAAAATTTCATTTTTACATCAAGTTGACATTCACAGATAATAGAGTTTAATTACCTTTACATATTAAATGGCAGATTTGTTTAAGTAATATGCATTTTTAAAAGGTTTACAAATGTGCCCTTCTAGGAAAGTTTGCGAATTCAAATTTTAGAATTTTTATTTACATTAATGCATATTAAAACTTACTACTCTGTCCAAAAAGTAAGACCAATTTTCAATTTAAAATTCCCAGGACTTACGGAATTTCAATTTTTTTTACTTTCTGGCACTGTCCTTGACATCTGTGTGAAATTTGACGTCAAAATATTTATTAGTGTTTGAGTTACACTTGGCTTTGTGAGACACTAAAACTGATTCCGGCGATTTTTAAAATGTCTGAATTAATTGAGCAAAGAATTTGCATTAAATTTTTTTTGCGAAAACGTATAGAATGTTGCAGAAGGCATTCGGTGAGCATTCCTATATCAGAAATAAATATTTAGAAGTGGTATATACAGTTCGAAGAAGGCTGAGAACGCGTTGAAGACGAAGAGCCTTCTGTCGACCATCAACCTCAACCGACGAAGCTCACATACAAAGGATTAAAGATTTGGTGCTTTGGAACCCATATCGCTCCACAACCACCACATTCACAACGTGCGAATTCTGGTTACTCCCTAAACTCAAAAGACCACTCCGGAAATACCGTTTTGAGTTGATTGAAGAGATTCAAAGTGAATCGCCTCGCGCAATGAAGGCCATCCCTGCCGACGACTTGTTAGCATGCATTGAGGATCGAAAAAAAAGTTAGCACAAGTGCATTGTGTCCAGAGTGGATTACTTTGAAGGCGATGAAATAAATTTGGAAGCATAAATAAAAAAAGTTAGTTAATAGTTTTTGAAAAAAAAATAATTGGTCTAACATTTTGGGACAGTAGTAAATCTTACTGAAAAGGGACATCGTCAAGACTTATAAGTACTTATATAATCCCAAAAAATATTTACTACTACTACTACAGCACATCACATCACTGTGTCTAGAGCTGAGTTGCCCCTATGCAGTTTGGGAATGATGTGGGTGAAATTGAATAGACACACGATGGAGGCGGGAACATTTTCGCAAAATTCCCTTTCGGAGGCACAGAAGTTGAGCAATGATAAAAGTTTTTACAAAAACAGAAGAGAATATCAAAAAATTAAATTTAAAAAAAATGGGAAAATATGAAATGCGAGAATATATAAAATATAAAAATACATAAGGTAAATTATTAGAAAAATTTCAAAGCAATGCTGTACAATAAACACTACATTGGAGAATATACAAATCAGAGAGCTGAAGACATATTCATCAAAGTAATTATTATACAAATTAGAAGAGGAGTAACAGCTTATAAATAATTGAACAGTAGAAGCAGATGCTGTAAAGTTATGAATAATGGAAATATACAAGGGAGGAAGATATTACATAAAAGAAGAGACAATAAGCACAGTACAAAACTAAATAGTTGGTATTCACATAAAAATACTAGAAATGTGCAAAATAAAATATGTAAGAAATAAAATAACAAATTGTTTTAAAATTAGTTAACCCTACACTCACATCATGTATACACCCACGCAAATTTTATTATAAAGCTAAATTTCCTTAAATATATATATACAAGCATAAATTATTTTGTAAAACAAATGGCCTTAAATATCCAAACATAGTAGGGTAATGTTGTCTTTAATAAATACACAAGCAGAAATTATTTTATAAAGTAAGTTACCTTAAATATAAAAGCTTAATATATGCATACACGTAGGTTATTTTAAAAAGTAAAATTACCTTAAATATACACGAAAAATATATATACACACACTTAAATTATTATAAAAAGCAAAATTATCTTAATTATACTCATAAGATAAGAAAACACATGTAAATTATTTTATGAAGTAAAATACCCTGTTTATATCTGTATTCACACCTTGAGTAAATAAATAAATAAAATAAAAGACCTGTTACATTGAACAAAGGGATGATTTGACACTTAGTCTGGGATAATTAAAGTTTGATTTTCACAAATAAAATTTAACGTGTTTCGAATTTTGAGTCGAAACCCTTTACATTTTAAAATGTTAAACTTTCATAGATTAATATTAACTTCATAAGTTTTCTTCAAATGCTGTGATAATCTAAGTGATCTAGAAGTAGAATAGTGAAGAGGATTATCTACATCTGCAAAAAATATTTATTTTTCCTTTAGTGCACAGTTTTTTTACATCAAAATTGTGTATTACAATTAGCTGATAATCCGTAAAGCAGATCAAAGTGATCTTTTTATGAAGTAAAGTTATCCTGTTTATATACACATTCACACACAGAGTAAATAAAAATATAAAACATCTGTTACATTGAAAAAAGGGATGATTTGACACTTTGTCTGGGATAATTAAAGTTTGATTTCCACAAATAAAACTTAACGTGTTTCGAATTTTGAGTCGAGAACCTTTACATTTTAAAATGTTAATCTTCCATAGATTAATATTGGCTTCGTAAGGTTTCTTCAAATGGCATGATAATATAAGTGGACAGAAGGTAGAGTAGTGAAGAGGATTATCTACATCTGCAAAAAATATTTATTTTTCCTTTAGTGCACAGTTTTTTTACATCAAAATTGTGTATTACAATTAGCTGATTATCCGTAAAGCAGATCAAAGTGATCTTTTTATGAAGTAAAATTATCCTGTTTATATACACATTCACACACAGAGTAAATAAAAATATAAAACATCTGTTACATTGAAAAAAGGGATGATTTGACACTTTGTCTGGGATAATTAAAGTTTGATTTCCACAAATAAAACTTAACGTGTTTCGAATTTTGAGTCGAGAACCTTTACATTTTAAAATGTTAATCTTCCATAGATTAATATTGGCTTCGTAAGGTTTCTTCAAATGGCATGATAATGTAAGTGGACAGATGGTAGAGTAGTGAAGAGGATGACCTACATCTCCAAAAAAATTGTTACATCAAAATTGTATATTACAATTAGCTGATTATCCTTAGAGCAGATCAAAGTAATCCGGCCTATTTTGAAGGCTAAAAACATCTTTGTTGATCTTACAAATATGTACGTAAATCAGTAGTCCCTTCTGCCTTCATAAAAACACAGTCTCCCAAAATTTGTGACGGAACGTTAATCCCTTTACAGTCCATTCCTAAATGCCTTAAGAACCTCATAAAATAACACCTGGTCTCTCCGCCCACTGTGATTTTCCCCGCAATTTTATAAATTCAGCTTCTAAACGTGCTTCGAGAATGGCTTCTTTGACGCCATACCGCACCTAAAGTTGATGTGACCGGGATCTTGAATGTCAACTTTTTTTTTCAACGTCTTCTTTCCTCCTCTCTTTTCCAAAACTTGATTTTATTGTTATTTCACCCTACCTCTTTTCATTCAAAAAAGGGTCATCAAATTCAACGTCCCATTCAAAAAAAAAAAAAAGGGGGAGAGAAAGCTTATATCTATCTGAACCTTAAATTACAGTTTGAATTCCGTGATTGAAGTTACTGGGAAATAGATGTGGGCATTTCAATGAATGAGAGGACAGAAAAGTTGGATTAGAATTCTACGAAGAAAATTGCTTGTTACTAAAGATTCGCTATATAAAAAGAAGAAAAATTGCAAAATCCCATTTAAAGCTTTTTCATTATGAAATCTTCCTATCTCTTCCTCCCCAAAAAATACACTGATTAATATTCTAGAAAAATAAAAACAGTAAAGAATGCAAAAAATAAATAAATAAAATTGGTATGGAAAAATTGGTAATTAATTCATTATTCTTCACTTCTAATTGATGCCTTCTTTTTTTATGCATATATCAAAAAATATAATTCGCATATTAGTGATGTAACAATCAAAAACAGATATTTATTACAGCAATATACTTTCTATATATTATACTTTGTAAAAAATAACACTAAAAAACTATCTTGTTTGCATAATTTTATGATTTAATAGTAGTTTCACTGATTATAATATCCTTTTCAAAAATTTTAAACTCTTTTTTTCTAACCAAATGTGAAATCTAATAATCACATGTTCCTCATTTTATAATAATAAAGAAGAAAAATGCTAATTAAATACGTAAAAAAATAATAATTTATAATTAAAACTTTCATTTTTATAAACAATAAAGTTTATTTTTTTATTATTATATCACGGACCTCAAATAATTCAAAGAAATCAACAAAATTGATTTTCTGGGAAACGTAATGTTCCTGCAACACATAACCACTTTCTGGAGTTAACTGGCATAATTATCTATTAAAAGCTATAAAAGTATTTCTTATCACAAAAGATCACTGACAGACATATCTTACACATTATTCAAAAACTGTGTAATTAAACTTTAAATAGCGATTCGGAACAACAACTGCTCTCTAAAAGGAATAATGTAGACATATGACAGCTGAGATGACCGTGAAAAAATTATTTCAACACTAGGGCTAGAAACTCACTGAAGCAAATAACCTCTAAGGAATTTTTGACACCCACGTCGAACACACCAGCAAAGGAAAAAAAATTATTGATTCAGCAATAAATCACTTAGAATTCACAGGCTGTTTACAGATGCATAAAAAGGCGCAGAAGTGTCATTAGTTTTGATATGCTTCATGACAGATATCACTGAACAGAAAACGCCTACCTGATCTCTTGGACCTAAGAGATTATCCAAGCGAATATCCGTAACTATGGTTCACTTTCCACTGTCATCATGTAAACACGACGCCACTCAACCGATTCTTTTGTCTGCCATCAAAGAACAGAAAAATTATCTTTGTCTATTAATGTGAGAAATGATATAGATTGGTATTTAGTAATCGTCAATTAACTGTCATATCATATTTATTTGTGGTATTTGTATTTCCATATCTGTTTGCAAAATAAAATAA
Organism: Caerostris darwini; assembly: GCA_021605075.1. Taxonomy (NCBI): domain Eukaryota; kingdom Metazoa; phylum Arthropoda; class Arachnida; order Araneae; family Araneidae; genus Caerostris; species Caerostris darwini. Next base: position 265,999 of record BPLQ01011128.1, on the reverse strand, counting down.
TGAATTTTTGTAACAAGCATGATAAGTTCGTCATGATTTTAAGTATTCCTTGTTTAATATAATAAATGGTATATTTTAAAAATGAAAAAATTATCTTTTTTTATTTTAAATTAATCATTTATTATTTAATATCATAACATCTTTCTCTGAAGTTACGTTATGATAAATATGCTATGAATTAGATGATGCTATGATAAAGATGTTATGAATTAGATAATGTTATGATAAAGGTGTTATGAATTTATAACATCTTCCTCTGTTATGAGAAATCTTATGTTGGCTATCATCAAACCAGTAAGGGTTTCTAGTATAGATATCCAAAGAAATTATCTTCATAATCAGGATTTCGTTAGGACTTAAGAAATTCTTGTAATCCTTATTAAATCGAGCATTTTAAAAATATTTTTACTGCCTGTTGATTGATGGATAAGCGGTATTTTCACCATATTTAAGTTGTTAGAACTTAGAGAAAATATATTTCTTTCGTATTAAATGAAGACATCAAGAAAAAGTCTGTGTTTAATAAAGAAATTAGATAAAATAGAAACCTTTAATAAAATATTTTCTATCATTTAAAAGCGTAATTTTTTTATTAACCTAAAGTCAGATCATGTTTACTGTCTTAAGCTTACATCAAAACCTAAAAAATCTTTCCAAAAAAATTACCAGTTATAAATTTTAATTAAAATGGACATACTATATAATGCTGGACGAAGAAAGTCATCGATTGGCCATGGGCTATGCATTTTTGCAATACCTAAATGAATAAAATCGTTATATAAGCATAATTTAGTTTTAAATTAACAAACTTACAAACAACTATTTTTATTTCTTTTAAAACGCCGACGAAACTAAAACATCAACTGACACGATTACAAACAAGTAAATGCTTACCCAAGCATTTTCCACATGCATCAAAAACTTTAGAGGTCACTGGTTCGATCTGTTTATTGTTTCATCGCAGTTAAATTTACATTTATATATCTTTATTTATAATAA